>PGFW01064895.1:0-15674 GCA_003123925.1 Haematobia irritans | reverse complement strand
AAAATCTGATATGGAATTGAAAATAAACCACGAACACATTGACACCATATTACATGACTTCGATAAATGGAGGAATTTCTCTTGTAGAATAAAATGTTCCGTCAAACAAAGCAGTTTGACGATGACTACAACACCGATGTACAACGATGTCAAAATAGAGACAATAGCCAACGATGTTAGGTGTCAAAGTAATCGATTTGCAGCACAGACAGCATTTACAGATGTTACAACATCCAAGTGAACCCCAAAGAAATGTTTGCCGCAACAATAAAACGCTTGTTGTATTCGCTTACCCCTCTGCAATACCAAAAATCTGCTCAAGATCCTCCCTCTTATCCCAACAACAATACAAAAAAAATCACAACGGGAGTCAGTGTTTACTTCTGCAGTTTGGAGGATCAACAACGCAAAAAAAAACCCCCAACCTTCTTTCATGTGACTAAATCTCCAACGTTTAAGCATGCGCATAAAACATGAGCGATATAAATTTTTAACATACAAGCTCGCACACTCATTCACAGCTAAGCTAAACCCACTATCAAGAGCAGTTACAGCACCAGGGAATTTTTTGCCGTACGATTACGCGCTGAGACATAAATCTATTGCCCACCACACCATTCTTCTTACCTCGCCTTCAATTCAATAGCAAATGGATAGTAACTCTTAATGTGGCCACTGGAGTTACATTTCCATTTCCATGTGGATGACAATGGTTGCAGCAATGATGTGCAACCAAATAGATTCACGCCTAAATTCGCCTGGGAAATATTATCAAGTCGAGCTAAAATAGAAACTGCGGGACAGATGCTCTCTACAAGTCAGCGCATTAACCGACAACAACAATAGCAAGTACTCACTACAGACTCTTCCATATCAGCCTTCAAAGCGTAAATTCAAAAGCCCCAGCTTCTTGGTTTGTTTCGTCGTTGCTGCCATTGTATCCGCGGCTGAAGTCGTAGCGACACATTGTGGGGCCCACTACATAAAACCAAATTTTTAATTTAATAAATTAGACATAATCAATGGTTGACTTAACCCTCTTCATTGCCGAATTAAAATGCCACGGGTTCTAAAAAATTTTTTTTATGTGCTATATATGTGAGTCTTGACTCACACATTGAACTGATAAAAAATGCCAAGTCCTTGGAATAGTTGGTTCGTCAGTGCAGGATGTTGCCTATAGGCAACATTGCGGCAATTAGGGGTAAATTTAAGAAAAAATCTATTTTTTTATTAAGGGTTTTATTGTAATTCAAGTATGATAAGATAGAAAACAATTTGTTTGTGGATTAGAGCACAAATATACTTTGCATTTACTACATTTTGAACGCGGATAACTGCAGTGACATAGCCTGCATCTACGCTTTTGCTCCCTTTCTACACAGTTTGTTCAAACGTTTGGATTTTGGCAGGTTCCCAACATACTCTCTTTGTGGGAACTTGATTCCGCGAGGCCTGTCGAAAGAACTGGCAATGATAGAAGCGATGGTGTTAGGACTCCACTGTAAAAGTAAGCCGAATGTCGGAGACCCATTTTTCCTTGGCTAAACAAAGATGTTTGAGTTGCGTTAAAAACTCTTTCAGCAATGTTATTCCCAAAACTGGGATTGTTATTACCAGCAAAAAATGCAGTTTTCCAAAGAAGTGTTTGGATCGCCAATTTTGTGATCCGGAAGTAGTGCAAACTTGGATAATCTCAATGAATTATTAACATGGGCTTGTTATAAAGGACTGAAGTACTCCATTTTTGGTCCTTTGCATTTCACTGCCTTCTAAGGGCAGTTCATTTGGATGAAAGTATTTTTAAAAAAAAAAAAAAACTAAAAAACAAAAAAATTTTTTTCCAATTTCACTTTTCATTTTTATTGCCCCTTCCACCATACACTGAAAAAAAAAACATGCCCTGTTTTCAAAAGATTTTGGTCTTTACTTTAAAAATTTTGGATCTGATTCCGATTCCAAAGCAGCGAGAGAATTCAAGTAAGGATTACTTTTAAGACACAATTCTTCTTTAAAAATTTGGGGTTTTGTGTTACTTGCTTCTAGAGAAGCAAATTTTAATTTTTTTGCTTTTTCAGCTTTTCTTCTTCAATATGCTTCAAACGATCCTTTAAAAACGAGTTAACAAAAAACTTTATTTTCCAAATTAAGACTCGGCTTCCAAGATAGAATTTTATGTTATGCTTTAAAAAACAAACGTCTTTAATAATAAGTTTGTTGAAAAACATGTCCTAATATTTTGAACGATTTTTTTTCTTTGTAGTCAAGATGCAAAAAGGCAACAAAATTTAAAGGACAATTTCATTAAATTTAAAAGAATTTTATTTATTTTGAATTATTAAAGTCAAGTTTGACCTTATAGCCCCAAACATTTCTCTTTCATGTTATGATTACCCATTTTTATATGAAAATCACTTAATTATAAGGAACAATACGACTTCATATTGAAAAGTTTAATCGACTTTTGGAACAAGGAAAAAAACTTTTATATTAGAGAAAATGTGTCTAAGCTAAGCTAGAAGCAAAATTTGCATTCGTAGTTTTAAAGACATGAAAAATCTTTGACCTCACGACAATATTTTTTTCAGTGATAGAGATGGGCGGTATATTAAACTTTGTCATTCGTTTGTAACACATCGAAAATATTGCTCTTAAAGACCCATAAAGTATATATATTGTCGGTCGTGTTTGAAATTCTGAGTCGATTCTGAGCATGTCCGTCCGTCCGTTTGTAGAGACACGCTAACTTCGAACGAAACAAGCTATCGGCTTGAAATTGGAAATGGGCATATGGCGTCCACTTTTACGTATATCCCCCGTTATTAACCAGCCCCCAAATTTGGCGTTGTTGATTGCTCTAAGAGACGAGCAAATTTCATCCGATCCCGCTGAAATTTGTACATGCAACCATGCAAAAATTGGTCCATATCGCGTATCACTTTTACGTTATAAGCCCCCATATAAAACGGAGCCCCCAAATTTGGCTTGCGAATTTGCTCTAAGAGAAGCAAAATTTCATCCTATCCGGCTGAAATTTCGGTACATGGTGTTAGTATATTGATCTCTAACAAACCATGCCAAAAATTGGTCCATACTCGGTCCATAATTAATATATAGCCCCCATATAAGGACGATCCCCAGATTTGACCTCGGAGCCTCTTAGAGGAGCCAAAATTCATCCGATCCGGTTGAAATTTGGTACGTGGTGTTAGTCATACACAGAAAAAATTTTCCCACGAAGAATTTTTCCAATTAGATCTTAATTGAGTTTTTAAAAATATTCAATTAAATAATTTAAATTGATTCAACAAATTTTTTAATTCGAAATAAAAAAATCAATCACACAAATAATAGTATCAATTAAATATGTTAATGGATCAATTATTTTTTAATTGACTGTCAATTTAAGATTTTTTTAATTGCTACTATCACTTTTCTGTGCATTGAAGACATTTCAATTTAAAAAAATAATTTGGGATCAAATTAATTTCGTGATTGAATCAGAAAAATTTTTTTGTGTGTATGGGCTCTAACAACCATGCAAGATTGGTCCATATCGCCGTCCATAATTTATATACCCCATATAAATCGATTCCCCAGATTTTGTTCCTCCGTAGCTTCTTGGAGGAAGCAAAATTTTCATCCGATCGGTTGAAATGTGAACATGTTGTTAGAATGTGGTTTCTAAAGAAACACGCAATGAATTGGTCCATACTCGCCGTCCTAATTTATATTATAGCCCCCCATATAAAACCGTTCCCCAAAGATTTGATCTCCGGAGCCTCTTGGACGAGCAAAATTCATCGATCCGGGTGAAATTTTGGCAACGTTGGTGTTAGTATAAGGCGCTAATAACCATAGCCAAAATTTGCTGTCCGTATCGGTCTATAGTGTATATATTTAGCCGATCCCAATCACACCAAAAATTGTGTCCATATCGGTTCATAATCATGGTTGCCACTCAAGCAAAAATAATGCTACCAAAATTTATTTTTATAGAAATTTTTTTTTCAAATTTTACTTCTATAGAAACTGTTGTCAAAATTTTAGTTTTCTATAGAACTTTAAACTTAATTATATACTGTATTTAATCGGCCTTTTTAGTTTAATATTATACCACGTATGGACTATGTGTGGTATATTTACGGTGTTGGGAGTTTTTAAGATACCTTGCCATCGCGCAAGTGTACGGCCAACCCAGTAATTCGATTGTGGATGACAGTCTTCATAGAAGTCTCTACGCACTCCATCGGTGGAGGCGTACATTGAGCTTCGGCCTGGCCGAACTTTACAGCGCGTATATACTTGTTTTTCTTTATACATCGTTTTATTTTGTTTTTGTTTTTTTTTCGGCATATACTTTTTGCATAATTTTTTTCATTGATCAACAAAAATTATATAATTATCGGTAATTTTTGAAAAAACATTCTCAAGAACCCTTCCATAGAAGGAAAAAGTCAAACGTCACAGGGTCAATCCCTAGCGGGATGAAATTTTTATTTATTTTATTATTTTTTTTTACTTTTTATTGATTTTCTATTCTGTTTTGCGAAATTTAATGGTCCAAAACTAATTACGTACATTCTAAGACTTGTCCAACAGGTTTACATCGGAAGTGAAAGAAAATCGATAGGGGATCCCGGCTATAGTTTGATGTTTAGGTCTCCTTGGAGACAGAAAGAGTATTTGCCTTCTTTGTCCGTAAAGCCTGTGGTTTCAGTAATTCTTCGTTGCCATTACTGTGCCACTGCAAGGGACAATGAGGTGGTGGTTGGGCTCTTGCACCCGGCTACTGGTCTGGATTGTAGTATATGCTGATATAATTGAAGTTGTTGGGGTTACCGGCAGGCAGGTTCCAACAAACTCAGCGGTCAGATATTCTTGAGGTCTGAGCTCCTTAGGCGTGTCGGAGGTCTTTGCAAATGAGCGCTGCCTGGTTTTAGCTACCCTGTTCCCGAGTTTGAATTTCAATCTTGCAGGCCCTAAAGACAGGAACACGTAGCTTACAGGACAAAGACCAATTGTACTTTTTAGAATGATGGGAAATTGGTCTGCTGAGAACATCAAAACCATTGACGGGCGCTAGGTCCCTACTTTTTCGTTTATGTGCTTGCGTTGGACACATTAAAATACAAAAAAAAAAGACATTAAAAGAGTGGGAATTATCTTGGAACAAACGGGAAAATTATAATTTTATATTTTAGTGGGAATGTGTGGGGTTATGTCAATTGTTTGGTGATGGAGGATTTAGCCGTCACAGCCAACAAGAGGGCTACGCCACTATGACTGTAAGTTTAGGGCGACACGGTTGGACACTCGAAACAAAGATGTACATTCTTCTTCTTTGAGTCCCGCAGCAACACAAGTGCAACCCAGTTTCACAGAGTAACTTCCCACACGTGACTGCATTGCAAACAGTTCCCGAAAACACGCTTACACTTACTAGTCGCAAACGAGATTAACCTTTGAACTCAAGTCAGAATATTAAGTTTAGGCTTAGGTAAAGTGGCAGCACCGATTAAGATTCCAGGCTCACTTAGGACATATTCGTCCATTAATGATTCACATTAACTAAAAGGTACCTATTACGATGGGCACTTCTAGTTTTAACCGCTGAACCTCTTGAATTATTTTTCTTTGTTGAACCAACCAGATTGTTCCAAAAAACATTAGCAGATTGCTTAAGCTTAACGTTTTCCAGATCCGCCAGTAATCTGAAGCTATATGCTCTAAAAGTCTGCTTCGCACTTAACACAAAAATGCAGGACACTCACACAAGAGGTGTTTAATTGATTCCTTTTCCTCCGCAGTGATGGCAGCTCATACAATAGTCATTCATACTTCGCCCGCCTATTAGTTTTTTGCAAATCGCCTATCAGGGCAGCGAATATCTGACGTCTTCGAGAAACACTAGCATATCTAGTGTGCGCCGTTTAAGTATTTTAAATGGCCGCCATATTGCTTGGTGTTCGTTACAGCCCTTCTCACGCAGCTGAGCTTCCAGGAGCCAGGGCATAACAACAGATTCTAGTTCCCCTGGATATGTAAGGTAGTTCCTAGGCCTTGCAACTCATCCGCTTCGCAGTTCCCGGTATGTTCCTATGGTCAGTCACCCATATTAGGTGAATTTGTATGCCTCAGCCATCTCATTGAAGAGATTGCGGGCATGTCGATGGCCGTTTTTCGAGTTGAGGACACAGCAGTCCAAGATTTTATTGCAGGTTGGCATGTCTGAGTATATATTAAATGCCCCCATTCTTTTTTGGAACATTTCTTCTCAGCCAATTCGCCCACCTCTCTTATTGCTAAATATTCGCCTGAAAAACGACCTACAGTGATTAGGTAATCTTTCGCTATTCGAAGTTCCAGATTTATTAGAATATACTCCGAAGCCCAATTGGTCCATCCAATTTGAAAGCCATAGTGTTAGAAATCTATATATTATTTATTCCCCTGCGGTCTTGAGTGCACCATGCCTCACTGTTTGGGATTGAGCTCTTCAAACTTTTTGTCGAAAGTGGACTACGCCAAAGTGTAAATCCACTACGTTAGGCACATCTGGCATTATTTTGAGGACCGAATTGACCGTTAACTTTTTTCGGCCACAGCGATCAGCTCGCGCAACCGCATAGCCGTTGCTTGAGCTGACTGTTAGCCCAAAATGTCTCAAGGCAATAGATGCAGATGACATTAAGGGTATTCTGTTGTCTGTCTTGCTGGAATGCGCTTGGAGATACACAAAACACGCCATACGCTGAAACTATTGTCTAAAACTTGTTGACTGGTGAAGTGTCCGGCCACCAGACTACAAACACGCATATAGCATTTAAGATCTACCACTGCCGTTGTTATAGCCAATGACACAATTTTTGTTTTTAGTCCCCACTTTTTCCCTATTGCTTTTTGCCACGAGTACAAAGCTACGTTGCTTTTCCGCGCTTTCTTTCAAATATTAAGCTAAAGTTCAGCTTCCTGTCCAAAACAACGCCAAGGTAATTTTGCACACTCACATAAGGGGAATTTCAATACCCCCTAAGGAAATGGGGCTAACCGTGCGGAGCTTTTGCAGTACAGACTAGTTCTGTCTTTGCAGGATTTACCCCAAGACCATTTGTCTTTCGCCATTTCTCAGCATCGGATGGCCCTACTGAATAATATCTCCGATTGTGGAGGCCGGAATTTTCCCCTGACTGCTAGAAGTCACATCATCTTTGCGTATGCCACCATTTTTATCCTTTCTTTTTTCACGAATTATTTCAAGTCGAGATCTGTCGGACGAAACATTTTCAGCGCTTGGGAGTTAAAAACCACATACTTCGTTTCTCACTTTTACCATTAGGTGCGTGGATCCGCCATATTATTATATATTAAATAAAAAACATTTTCCATTTAAGATTACCACTCTTAGAAATAACCATATGGACACAAATATGAGCAATGGCGGTAGTAGGCGTATCTATGAAGTCCGCACAAAAGTTTGAAGTCCATAGTGCCGATATGTATGTAATGGCTCTAGTTGTGGATGACATTTAACTTGACGCAATAAATTAAGTTTTTTCAATTACTGGTTGGATGTGAATTGTTTTTGCTGGATCAGAAATAATTTTTCATAAATATTGCATTTTATTGTCCTAATCAAATGCAAAAAATTCATAAAACTACATTCACTTCACTGGTTTTTTTCATCTCTTTATTTCAGATTATTGGCGATGCCACTGCTACGTTGTTGGCGTAGTTGCGCTTACATTGCAGTGGACAACATGAATAAATTGATTTTTCTACTTGGAATAATCGATTTGATTTCCAAATGAAATGTAGTCATTTCTCCATTGTAGGAGAAATAAATCGATATGGAATTTCATTAGAAAATCTTCAAAAGAATGATTCAGGACGTGTTGGATAAGACTGTCGATCCATTCTTTTATACTACACCATTCTAAGAAAAAGAAGAATAAGTGATTGATTAGAAAATTGTAGAGCGCGAAAGTACTGTTAGTTGCCCTAAAAATATTCTACCAAAATGTGGAGAAAACCGTTACAAAAACTGCCACACAAAATATCTTATTTTTGCCAAAATTTTTATTTCTATAGTTAATTTTGTCAAAATTTTATTTAGTTAGAAAATTTTGTCAAAATTTTATTTCTATTAAAAATTTTGTCAACATTTTATTTCTACAGAAAATTCTTATCAAAATTTTATTTCTATAAAAAGTTTTGTGAAAATTTTTTTCTATATATTATTTTAGTTAAAAATTTCATTTCATAGAAAAATGTTTTGTCAAAATTTTATATTCTATAAAAATTTTTTGTCAAAATTTGTATTTTCTATAGTAAATTATCGTACAACATTTTATTTCTATATGTACTTTTGTCCAAAAATTTTTCTATAGTAAATTTTGTCAAAATTAATTTATAGAAATTTTTGTCAAATTTATTTCTGTAGAACTTTTTTTGTCAACATTTTATTTCTATTAGAAAATATTCTTCAAAATTTATTTCTATAAAAGTTTTGAAGAAAATTTTATTTCTATAGAAGATTTAGTTTAAATTTTCAATTTCTATAGAAAATTTATTCATAAAAAATTTTTTTTATTTCTATAAAATTTTGTCAAAATTTTATTTCTATTAAAAAAATTTGTCAAAATGTTTATTTCTCCTAAAAATTTTTGTCAAAATTTTTATTTCTGAGATACTTTTGCTACAAAGAGTTCTTGTTATAGTCAATTTTGTCAAATTTTATATTTCTATAGTCAATTTTCTCAAAATTTCTAATTACTATAGAAAAATTTTGCTAAATGTTATGTCTACAGAAAATTTTGTCAAACATTTATTTCCTATTAGCAAAATTTTGTCCAAATTCTTATTTCTAAAGCGAAATTTTTCAAAATTTTCTTTCTATAGTTAATTATGGTCAAAATTTGTTTTCTATAGTAAACTATTGTCAAAATTTTATTACTATAGAAAAATTTTTTGTCAAACTTTTATTTCTATAGAAAATGTTGCTCAAAATTTTTATTTCTATAGTAAATTTTGTCAAAATTTTATCTATAGAAAATTTTGTTAAAACTTTTTTCTATAGAAAATTGGTCAAAAATTTGCTGTCTATTAGAAAATTTTGTCAAAATTTTTATTTCTGTAAAAATTTTGTCAAAAATTTTATATCTATAGTAATTTTGTAAAAATTTTATTTTCTATAGTAATTTTATAAAAATTTTATTTCTATAGTAAATTTCGTCAAAATTTTATTTCTATGTAAAATAAAAAATTAAAAATAAAAACTTTGTCAAAATTCTTATTTTTATTAGAAAATTTTGTAAAAATTTTATTTTCTGTAGAACTTTTTTGTCAACATTTTGTTTCTATAGAAAAATTTTGTTCAAAATTTTATTTCTATAGAAAATTTTGTCAACATTTAATTCTGTTAGAACATTTTGTCAAAATCTTATATTTCTTATTAGTAATTTGTCAAAATCTTTATTTCTACAGAAAAAATTTATTTCTATAGTAATTTTGTAAAAATTTTATTTCTATTAGTAATTTTGTAAACATATTTATTTCTATAATAAAATTTTTGTCAAATTTTATTTTATGAAAAATTTTCGTCATTTTTATTTCTACTTAGAAAATTTGTCAAAATTTTATTTCTGAAGGAAATTTTGTCAAATTTTATTTTCTATAGTAATTTTTGTCAAAATTTTTGTTTCTATAGTAAATTGTTGTCAAAATCTTATTTCTAATAAAACTTTTGTTCAACATTTTATTTCTATAGAAAATTTTATCAAATATTTATTCTGATAAAAAGTTTTCGTTGAAAATTTATTTCTATAAGAAATTTAGTTAAATTTTAAATTCTATAGAAAATTTTGTCAAAATTTTATTTCTATAAAAATTTTGTCCAAAATTTTACTTTTATTAAAAAATTTTTTGTCAAAATGCTTTTATTTCTATAAAAATTTGGTAAAATTAATTTCTGAGATTACTTTGTACAAAAGAGTTCTTTTTTAGTCAATTTTGCTCAAATTTATATTTTCTATAGTCAATTTTCTCAAAATTTTATTCTAAGGAAAATTTTTGCTTTAAATGTTATGTCTACAGAAAATTTTGTTCAAAACTTTTATTTCTATACAAAACTTTTGTCCAAATTTTATTTCTATAGCGAAATTGTGTCAAAATTTTATTTCTACAGAAAAAGTTAGCCAAAATTTTATTATAGTATTCTTTTCAAATTTTGTCGTATAGTAAATTTTTGTCAAAATTTTATTTCTATAGGAAAATTTTGTCAAACTTTTATTTCTATAGAAATTTTATTTCTATAGTAAAATTTTGTCAAAATTTATTTCTATAGAAAATTTTTGTTAAAATTTTTTTCTATAGAAAATTTTTGTTCAAAATTTTATTTCTCTAAAAAATTTTGTCAAAATTTTATTTCTATAGTAATTTCGTCAAAATTTTATTGCTATAGTAAATTTTGTCAAAATTTTATTTCTGTAGAACTTTTTATCAACATTTTATTTTCTATTAGAAAAATTTATCAAAATTTCTTTTCTATAAAAAGTTTGCTGAATATTTTATTTTATAGAAGATTTAGTTAAAAATTGTTCAATTCTATAGTCAAAATTTATATTTCTATTAAAAAAATTTTTTGTCAAAATTTATTTCTGAGATACTTTGCTACAAAGAGTTTCTTTTTTTAGGACAATTTTGTCAAATTTATTATTTTCTGCTAGAAAATTTTGTCAAAAATCTTATTTCTATTAAAATTTTTTGTCAACATTTTATTTCTATAGAAAATTTTATTTCTATAAAAAGTTTTGTGAAAATTTTATTTCTATAGAAGATTTAGTTAAAATTTCATTTTCTATAGAAAATTTTGTCAAAATTTTATTTCTATAAAAAATTTTGTCAAAATTTTATTTCTATAAAAAATTTTGTCAAAATTTTATTTTTCTAATAAAAAATTTGTCAAAATTTTATTTCTATAAAAATTTTGTCAAAATCTTTATTCTTTATACAAATTTTTGTCAAAATTATATTTCTGTAGATCACTTTTGTGTTTACGAAAATGTTCTTTTTGTTAGAAATTTTGTCAATTTATATATCTATAGTAAATTTTCTCAAAATTTTATTCCTATAGAAAATTGTGCTAAAATGTTCATGTCTACAGAAAATTTTGTTCAAATTTTTTATTTCTATTAGTAAATTGTTTGAAGAACCCCTTAGTTTGCGAGAGCACTATTTTGCAAAATATACCAAATCATTCAGGAATTATTGCAAATCTTGCCAAACAGCAAAATAATCTACCAATTTTTGATAGGAATTATACCAGCTGTGGCAACCGTGACGGTAGACCACTGTTACCGTTATGTCCTTTAGTTAGCAAATTGTTACTTGTTTCAAGCCGATGATACTTTGGATCTCTTTTTTGTTTCTGCCACTAAATACTATTCACTTTTTTGTGAAAAACCTTTTAGAAAGCCCATGCTTGGCAGAAACTATGCCTATTTACTTGCAGTTTAGAATATGTCCACATTATGTCAATCGGAGTTTTTTTTTTTTTATTGGGCAAAATGGGTACCTGTATCCAAAATTTTCACTTACTGATTTTTATAAATGGAAAATGAAGATATGCCGAACACTAAGAAAAGTAATGATACGGAAGATGGGACGCTTGTGGATTTCCCAAACGGGGATTTTTTTAATTAATATGAAGCTTTTTCTAGAATATGAGAAAGAAATGATAAGACAACAAAACATCGACTTTCACGAGCCTTTCAACATTTTTAGATTTAGGGAATTTTTTTTGTTATTTATTTCAAAAATTTGAAAAACATTTCGGACTTCCAGGTTTTTCAAAATTTGGAAAATTTTCGATTAATTAAAATTTTTGAAGGTCGGAATTTCTAAAAAATAAGTTAAGTTGCCGCGAAAATTTTGCTTGTTAGAAATATCCTCAGATGCATATGTTAGAAATGCTTAACATCATTTTCCTAATTTTAAGCCCGAAGTCGAATTTTCAAGCTTTTTCGGGTAAAAGTCGATTATTAGGTTTTCAAAATATTATCGCTATAGCCATCTATGGACAAACTAAGGTGGTACACGTTTCACGAATTTTGTTTCGTGACTCACGAAATTTTGCGTGATTCGTGAGTCACGATCATGACAACGGACCGACTGTGAGTGTTTCCGTGCAGCTATGATAAACAAACCAAAAATGTCGTGCGTGAGTTCACGAAAATAATATCTTCGTGAGTTGTGGATCGACCGTGAGTAACGAATTACACTCGACGAAAATATTCCAACTCAACCAACAATAAAACGCTTAAGGAGTTAAAATTTCGTTACAATTTAGCACACCTGAGATAGTTAAGCCAGTATTAATTAAGCACTCTCGATTTAATAATGCCATCATGTATTTCAGGACAATTCTGGTGTAAAGGTAAATTAATTCATAAATTATTCGTGAAGTAACAGAAATATTTTTACGTGATAGTCACGGTAAATTATTTTCGTGAGTACGAACGAATTTTCCGTGCGTTGAGTGTGCGTGAAGTACAAATTTTCTTTTCGTGAGTGTGATCGTGAGTGTACCGTTGAGTATTAATTTTCGTCGTGAGTGTGCGTGAGCTAAACTATTACTCAGTGCCACGACCTCTTAGCACAACAAATGCAAAATTCTAATTATAGATCATATTGTGACGCACACAAGCCGATGTAAAGACACTTTCTTTACAAAAAAAGTATGTTATATACGCCGTAAGTTTCAGCCAGGCGCATCTTATGTACCTCACCATGGATTGCTTAGACACTTCTACTAAAGACTGTTATTCCAACAAATCCGAATTACTTGGGTTGCGTAACACTTGCCGATTGGCAAGGTATCTTAAAAAATCCTTAAACACCGTCTTCAAATTGTAAGTTAATCCATACGGGGCATATATTAAACAAATAAAAAGGGACTCGATTAAATACGACCGATCAGTTCACAAAATTCTTTACTATAGAAATAAAAATGTTGACTAATTTTTCTATAGAAATAAAATTCTTGACTAAAATTTTTCATATGAAATAAAATTTTGACAAAATTTTCTTTAGAATAAAATTTTGACCAAAATTTTCTATAGGAATAAAATTTTTGACAAAATTATCTGATAGAAATAAATTTTGATACAATTTTCTATGTAATAAAATTTTGACAACAATTGTTCTATAGAAAATAAAATTTTGACCAAAATTTTTCAACAAAAATAAAATTTTAACAAAATTTGTACGAAATAAAATTTTGATTAAAAACTTCTACAGAAGTAAAATTTTGACAAACTTTCTTATAAGTAATAAAATTTTGATCAAATTTTTCTATAGAAAAAAATTTTTTCTGTACCAATTTCTTGTGTGATTTGGGCCTTCGACTATATATAACTATTAGAACCTTATATGCGACAATTTTTGCGTTGCTGTTAGCGCCATATACTAAGCGCATGTACCAAATTTCACACGAATCTGGCTACATGAAGTTTGCTCCTCACAAGGAGGTTCCACGGAGTTCAAATCTGGGGATCGATTTATATGGGCGCTATTACATAATTATGGACCGATATGGACAAAACTTTTGCATGGGTTTGTTTAAATACATATACTTTAAACACACCACGTACCAAATTTCAATCGGATTTGAATTAAATATTGCTTCTTACAAAAGGCTCCGGAGTTTAAATCTGGGTCGGTTTAATATGGTGGGCTATATATAATTATGCATCTTATATGCGATCAATTTTTGCCTTGGTTGTTAGAGACCATTATAGCTGACACCACGTACCAAATTTCAAACTGGATCCGGATGAATTTTGCTCCTCTAAGAGGCTCCGGAGGTCAAAATCTGGGGATTCAGTTTATACTTGGGGGCTAATTATAATTATTAGACCGATATGACCAATTTTTTGCATGGTTGTTAGAGACATTATTACTGACCACCACGTAGCCATTAATTTCAACTGCCGATCGGCATGAATATTGCTTCCTTCTAAAAGGTCTCGGAGTTCAAAATATGGGGATCGGTTTTATTATGGGGGCTATATATAATTATGGACTTTATAGGACCAATTTTTGCTGGTTGTTAGAGACCATAATACTGTGGTCTGATAGTGGCCCATTTGCAATACCATCCGATCTACATCAATAAACAACTAGCTTATGCAAGTTTCAAGTCGATAGCTTGTTTCGTTCGGAAGTTTAGGCGTTGATTTCAGCAGACGGAGAGATGGACATGTCAAATCGACTCAGAATTTCACCACGACCCATGAATATATATACTGTATGGGCGTCTTAAAGCAATATTTAAATGTGTTACACGGAATTGACAACAGTTAAATATACCCCCCATCTATTGGTGTGGGGTATGAAAAAACAAACCACTTTTAGTCGGTACCTCTTCTTACAAACGATGTATCAAAATACAACATCTTGGAAAACGGAAAATTTAATTTTCATATATTCCAAAAATTTCTCAAGACTGTTCTGGAAGGAAAAGGAAATTTCATAACTACTATATTACATTTTTTATGCGAGATAGCAAAATTGCTGTTTTTATTTATGACATGTACCCATGCTTAATAAAAAGTAGTTATTATGCAAATACTTAAAATGTGTAACAAATGTTTTTTTTGTAATAAAAGTTTGAAATTTCAAAAGAAAACAAGATATATATGACTTAAAGTCGGCATCTTAAATACCACCACCCTGTGAAATCAAATTAATTAGTTTCCTTTGAAAACTCTTGTTCGATAGCGTTACTGCCTGAATATATGGATATAAAATTTCAGCGTGGATTTTGAGTTTTAGAGGATGCTTTGATTTTAAATCTAAATTTTATAGATTCTTTACCTAATATTAACGGAAATACGAGAAGTAAACTCTGGGAAATTTTACTTCTTTAGTTTCGGGTAAATTTGGATAACCTGTGGCTTCTTCTTCTATCCCTCAAAGAACGTGAAAGTTGATTTTTGCTGTAATTTTATGGGGCGGCGCTTTGGTTTTTTTAAATTTTAATGTCCAATATAGACTCGATGCCACCGTTGGCTGCAATGGTTAGCACGCCGCCTTGCTACACAAAGTCGTCGGGTTCGATACCTTGTTTGGACCGAACACCATAAAGTTTTTCAGCGGGTTGCTGCGCATTGTCCCACCTCAAGTAATGCCGGTGGATTTTCACTGCAATCGTGGAACGCCGTTTCGGACTCGGCTACTAAAAAGTGAGGCTCCCTTGTCATGCGGCTTCACATGCGAATCGGGCAGCACTCAGTGATAAGAGAGAAGTCTCACTGACTGTGGGTATTCACAATGGAAGATGAATAGTCTAAAGTGAAGCATGAATTATATCGGGCTGCCACCTAACCTAACCTAGACTGAGGCCAGTCATCATTTATTCTTAAACTTCTTGAAAGTCTAATACACCTAGGTCACAAATAACAAAATTGTCTCCTGGTTATTTGCTTCCTAGATACTTTTCCCATTGATTTTTTGAACTATAGACCACGAAAATGGAGTTTTTAAATAATTTCTTCTGAACTTTTTTTTTTTAATTTTTGGAGGTTACACTTTCAATTTCTTGAGCATTATCTTATTGTCTTCTTTTGACCTATCTTGATTCCTATTCCTACTCAAAATTTAATGAAATACTG
>PGFW01064883.1:18620-28875 GCA_003123925.1 Haematobia irritans | reverse complement strand
CTAGCCCGTACCCAATATACTCAGGTGCAGCTATCGTCGCGGCCCACGCGCCAGGCCGCAAGGGCTGTCTTTAACTTAAAAACCTGCGGTATGATCCCTAGCCATACCCTGGCAACCACGTGAACTACAAAGCAGACCATGCTCCTATTTTCATATTTGCCACACATAAAAAAAATATTCATGAAAATGTTCCAAATAAATAAATAAAATTTTTTCTATAAAAGTAAAATTTTGACAAAATTTTCACAAAATTTTGGCCAAAAATTGTCTATAAAAATGAAATTTTGACAAAATTATTCTATAGAAATAGAATTTTGCCGCCAAAAACTTTATATAGAATAAAAAATTTTGACAAAAATTGTCAATAGAAATAAAATTTTGCCCTAAAATTTTCCAATGATAATTGTTGATTAAAATCAGAGGCTCGAGCGGGTACTGTTGATAATTTTACATTTATTACAACTATTTTTCGTCTTTCATTGAAAGAGCTTCATTTTTTGACAAAATTTTCTATAGAAATAATAAATTTTGACAAAAGTTCTATAGAAACAAAATTTTCACAAAATTTTCTATAAAAGTAAAGATGTGACAAAATTTTCTATAATAATAAAATTTTCACAATATTTTCTATAGAAATACAAAAATTTTTTGATAAAATTTTCTTATAAAAATAAAGTTTTGGCCCAAAATTGTCTATAAAAAAAAAATCCACAATACTTAAAGCAACCACGGTTTTTTGGAACTACAATGGGTTTTAGCACCATGTATGATTTTTTCATATTTCCACACATAAAAAATTTTCACGAAATGTTTCCAAATAAAGAAATAAAAATTTAGAATTTATTTTCTAAGAAATAAACTTTTGACCAAAAAAATTTTCTAAAGAATTCAGAAGAATTAAATTTTACAATGAAATAAAATTTTGACAAAAAGTTTCTCTAGAAACACAAAATTTTCACAAAATTTCTATAAAAGGTAAAATTGTGACAAAAATTTTTCTTATAAAATAAAATTTTACACAAAATCCTAATTCTATAGAAATAAAATTTTGAATAAAATTTTCTATAAAAAATAAAGTTTTGGAAATGTCTATTAAAAACATGGAAATTTTGACAAAATTTTTCTATAGAAATAAGAATTCTTGACAAAATTTTCTAAAGAAATTAAAATTTTGACAAAATTTTCTAAGAAATAAAATTTTTGACCAAAAATTTTCTAAAAGAAATAAAATTTTGACAAAATTATTCTATTATCTATAAATTATCTATAATTTTCAAAGAAATAGAATTTTGACCAAATTCCTATAGAAATAAAAAATTTTTCGTGAAAAAAAGAATAAAACGCATTTTCTTCGAAAAAAAATCCCCAATTTATGGAAAATTCCTACCAAATACCATGTCCCCAACTCAGAAATTTTCGTCTGCATTCCACGAAAAAAAAAATTCCAATTGGGGGAAAATTCCCAATACTGGCTAACACTGTTTGGAACCCACAATGACTGTAGACCATGCTCATTTGTTCATATTTCTACACATATCAAAAAATTTTCCTACGAAAATTTTCAATTTAAAATTTTAAATTGAGTTTTGAAAAAACTATTCAGTCTAATAAACATTAATTGATTCCAACAAATATTTTTTAATTGAAAGAAATATTAACAGTATCAATTATATTTTTAATGGACCTTCAATTAACTTTTTAATTGGGGTGGTACTATCATTTCTGTTATGAAAACATGTTCAATTAAAAAATAATTTGGATCAATAATTCGTGATTGACATCAGAAAATTTTTTTGCTGTATATGTTCAGCTCTACGAGGAAGTTTCTCTACCACTGCCGGCCGTGAATTTTGATTCAAATCTGTCTTTCATTTTGTCAGGATCATATCTCGTTTTAAATGTCTTAGCAAGCTAGAAACACAATTGCTTATAGATATTTTATTTTTACTTAAATAAAACATGAGCAACTGAAGCCACCGTCGGCTGCAATGGTTAGCATGCCCCGCCTTGCATACACAAGGTCGTGCGGTTTCGATTCCTGCCTACGACGAACACCGCAAAAAGTTTTTTTCAGCGGTGGATTATCCACCTCAGGTATTTGGTGCACATTTCTGAGTCGGTTTCAAAGCTTCTCTAAGTGGTTTCACTGGAATGTTGGAACGCCGTTCGGGACTCGGCTATAAAAAAAGGACGGTCCCTTGTCACTGAGCTTAAAAATGGAATCGGGCCAGCACTTCAGTGATAAGAGAGAAGTTCACCACTGTGCGTATCACAATGCGGACTGAATAGTCTAAGTGAGCCTTGATACATCGGGCCGGCCACATAAGCCTAAAAGCCTAACCTAACACCTATCTGCCGTACATTAATGTTGTCTTATATCAAATCTAACCTTTGCAGTAATAAATAATCTTCGCATTGCGACGGTGAGTTTAAACTCGACTTTGAACTAGGTATCTATAAATCGATTATTGTTTTGTGAAGCTAAAACTACTCTCCAATATTTTTGTTGCTGGGATTCTTATGTACTTAACGCTAAAAATAAAGATGACTCGACTTATACACCCGGAAAAAAACCCAGTCCTTGTTTTAATGAAAAATTTTTCCGTTGCAATTTAATTTGAGCTTGTAAGTTAGTCTATTCGCTTTAATCTATTTAAAATTATTTACAGCATTACTTCAATTCAATCTTACAATTGCTATCACACTTGGAATGTCCAAACACTGTATCATTAGCCAAATCTTCGATTATCACCAATTTAAATAGCGATCAAAAACTAATTTAACAGTGTTGAAAGCGATTTCATGGAAATATTTTCGATCATTTTATGAATCGAGCAGTATTTTTTCTAGATAACTGGTATATAACAATCATTTTTGATTGAAATGATACTTGCAGAAGATAAGGAAAACCATATTTTGCCGCAAAAACTCCCCACCAAAAAACTGAAGAAATAACCGTAGAACTATTCGAAATCATTCACATGCATTTTCAAATAATTATCGCCCCGAAACCAATTGGAGATTCAAATAACAAAAGCCTAATATTTGGACTTTTGATGTGACTCTTATTTATATGCTCTCTGCAAGAGTCGTATCTGTGTGTGTGATTGTTGAGCAACAATAATGTATATTGCCAATTAATAAAGCTGAAATTGATATGGACATTAATTTTGATGGGAGATTTTCCATTAGCAATTAATAATCGCAATTGCCATGCCAATCTGGCCCATAATTGAGCTGCAATGAGTTAGGCTGTTGTCTACTAGCCATCATTGCTTGACTAACAGCAGACGCTCAAAGCGTTCAACAGTCCGAAAAAAACCAAAAACACAAACTCTTGATTTGCGAACCTCATTTTCGGATTTCCACTACGCCTGATGATTGATTGATGAGGATGATGGCATATGGTTGCGTGTTGTTGTTAGTGGAATGCTGGATATGACTGCTCAACTCCAGTTGGAGGGACCAATGATTCATCGGTAAGCAGCAAGCTAACAAACCAGCCAGCAATCTCCTGCATTTTTTCATTTGCCCGTTGTGCCGCTGAAGTTGCCCGTTGCTCAGTTAATGTTCAAAGTATTTCTTACATTGTTCATGGCCGGGACAATTCACCAATTTCAAACTACGTTCAAACCCAATTGCTTACAGATTCCAGTCGCATCAGAACCATGTGTGACAGCAACTGATCTGGAAATGGAAAACATTTTGCTGTCGTCGTTCAATAAGTCTTACGCCTCGCTTCGACCTCGTATTAGTTGCTTGTTTTTGTTAGTGCTTTCTGCCATTTCATTTGTGAATCATTTTGTTCTTTGAATTTCTTCCTCAGGCTATTCATCATAGATCACCATTCAAGGGGCCAACCAAGTCAAGCCAATGTTAAGTAGTATTTTTGGGTTTTTTTTTTTTTTTTTGATGCAAATAGCTCTCAGCCGGTGGAGACTTTTTTCGGACGAGTCCCCACTTTTTCGAGTAGATAGAAAATTAACGAAGGGCCCCACATATGTTAAAACGAAGCCGTTAAGGCACCCCTGCACTGAGTGCCGGCCCAGGACGCGTGTTGCAAGCCAATAAGAAATTAAAAGGTTTCGAACAGAACTCGCTAGTGCTAGAACATGAGTTTCTATCCATGACATGGAATCAATCATCAAATAAAATTTGATCGTCATTCTTGAAGAAAATTACAAGCGATGCATTCCACCCAACCAACTGCGATCATTAGGTATTCTCTACATAAGTCAAACATCGGCAAAGGATGAACGCGCCCGAGCTAACAGACATCATTCTATGGTTTTACGCGGAATAGCTTACTACAATAAACTTTTCGAAAAAGTATGTTTTTTCTAAACAAAACGCCGGCTGACTTATAAAAAAAACAGTCATTGCATTGTTTGTATGCCTACCGATTGGCTCGACCTCACAGCCTGTACTTATTAAGTCGAACGCGCGCCTGATAATGAAAGATACCAAATACGATGCCGCGCGTATACCGAGCCGCGTACTTTCATTTGCTCAAGAAAGTACCCAAAAAATAGTTACAAAAGCTGGCAAACTTTGTCATGTCCATTGCCTTACGCTCAATATTTCTGCAGTAACCTTCAGAACATATAGAAGATAACAGGTTGGCTGATCAAGTCCCCGGTCGGCACAAGGGTAAGATGTCGTCGCTAGTCATTAGAATAGCGCATATTATTTTCTATATTCAGTCACTCCAACCTTCAACTATGCCATTCGGCTTCGCGTCAAAACATTGACCGTCTGTAAGTCAATTAGTTTGTGAGATAGAGCGTCTTTTGTGAAGCAATTTTGTTATGTGAAAAAAAATGGAAAAAGAGGAATTTCGTGTTTTGATAAACATACTGGTTTCTGCAAAGCGAAAAAGAGTACGGAGGAGAGCAAACACTGGGCTTGATAATGAGTTCGGACTCTGCCCCCAGGGAAAATCAATATAATTGTGATTGGTATTTCGCAAAATTCAAGCTGGCGCTGAAATGAGCCACGGAGCGACGGTGCAACGCATGGCATGCCCCCGAAACGAGGTGTTAGCCGACGAATCCATCAAAAAATCCACATATCAATGCATTTTGACATGACCGTAACCAAAAATGAAGGTTGATGCGGGTGATAGCAGAGGCCTTAAGATATAAAGGACACGTGTTAGTTATCACTCATCAATATATTGGATATGGCGGAAGCTCTGTGCAAAAACGCGGCGGTGCGCGCCTCGCGCTGAGCTCACAATTCTGACCCAAAAAACAACAACGTGTTGATGACACTGGCTGAGCGAATCGTTTTGCAGCTCGTTTTTAACTCGTAGATACACCCGAGTTATTTTCGCCGGGGCGTCGGATATGTGACCAATGGCATGAAACCATGGCTTCATCACTACACTCCCTGAGTCCCAATCGACAGTCGGTCTTGAGTGGACAGCGACGCGGTGATCCATCTCCGAAACGCTGGAAAGACTCAAAAGGTCGCTGGCCAAAGTAACGGCCTCTGTTTTTTTGGGAGCGCATGGAATAATTATTTACTCGATTATCTCATGAAGGGAAAACCCATCCAACAGTGACTATTAAATATGGCGTTATTGCGAGGAGCGTCTGAAGCGTCGAGAATCGCGGCCAAAACGGCCCCATATTTGAAAAAGGAAAAAAATGTTGTTCACCAAGATAACGCACTTGCGCCACAGTCATTGATGAACGGATCGGCAAAAAATTTCGATGAATGGGCTCTGAATTGCCTTTCTCCACCCACCGTATTCTCCAGATCTGGCCTCCCAGCGACTTTTTCTTGTTCATAGACCTCACAAAGATGGCTCGCAGGGAAAAATAATTTGGCTGCAATGGAAGCAGATGATTCGCCGAAATTGAGGCTATTTTGAGGGCAAACCGAAGAGTACTACCAAAATTGGTATCAAAACATCTTGAAGGTCGTTATAATCTTGTATCGCATGCTTGAATGGGAGACTTAGATTGTTGACATAATTGAAACGTGAATTTGTTCGACAAAAAAATTTGTTTTTCCCGTGGACTTATCAGCCAACCTGACATGTTGGCTACGGGCTCCACTGCTACTAGACCGTACCCTTTATCTGTACCCACAAAAACTGCTTGTACATGGTTGCAGGAGGATGCTCTTCCCGGTGCATTATAAGCCTATCATTGATTTCGATAGGCGCACCGTTGTTACGGTTTCGGGGGTAAGTACGAACTTGCTGGAACAAATTGAGATCGTCTTGACGGCAACATTATTGCATATGGCCTCACACCTCACCTCATTTGTGTCTCACTCACCAGACGGAATATAGGCACGGCGTGGCGTACCTGGTACTCAATCCCAAGGGACCAGGCCACATATCAGTGCCCACAACTGGAAGCGATCCTGCAGAGTTTAAACTAGCCAAAGCTTTCTTCTCAGGCAGGGGCCCCATTACTGCCCTGAGTGCAGTTTGCAGGTTGAGCGGTGCGACTTAGGTACCGGTCGGCAGGCCGATGTATCAGGACTACTGTTCACGTGCGCGCATTGTGATACCACTGTTGGTGAACTTCTCTCTTATCCACTGGAGTGCTGCCCGATTCCTTGTTAGAGCTCCAATGACAAGGTCGACCTCCTTCTTTATTTAGCCCGAGTCCGAAACGGCGTTACAACATTTGCAGTGGAAACCACTACTAGAGAAGCTTTGAAAACGCTCAGAATCACCAGGCATTGACTGAGGTGGGATAATCCACCGCCTATGAAAAACTTTTTTTAGTGTTCGGGTCGATAGCAGGAATCGAACCCACGACTCCTGTATATGCAAGGCGGCGGCATGCTAACATTTGCACCACGCGGTCTTGCATGGCTAAAGTTACTGAGACTACCACCGGCTAAACATCCTGCGCAATAACATTGTTTAGCACTATGTTCTTCCGAAAATTCGCGTAGCCATCAGGAGCTTCTCAGCGATTGCGTGAGTATTACTGGTAACGAAGATTGCTGAAATATAATTAGCGGTCTTACGGCAAATTATTCGTTTACTTGTCTACTCACCTAACTCTTTTTGCTCATAACTTGATGAGAAACTAAGACCATGCGCTTCCGCCTACTAAAATCCAGGGGAATTCCAGCTGCATAATATACCGGACAGTTCGTTTTACTTAATGCTATAACTTCTTGTCAAAATCACTGTACAGCAAGAGCCGCACATACTTCCCTGATTCTTGTCCAAATTGCATTGCGTTCAAAATTCTTTAGGAACTACCGCAGGCTACACATGTTCGCCTGCATACATTAAGATCATGCGATTTAACTTCCAGTTTCAGCGACGAATACAAACAGTTTTTCAAGCCGCGGATTAACTCCCCTCAGTAATGCTGTTGACATGTCGGCAGTGTTTCAAAGATTCTCTAAGGCATTCACCGCCAATTAAAAAACACCATCATGACGTGCGCTTATTTAAAGACACCGTTCCCTCGTATTGAGCTTAACCATAGGAATCAAGCGAGCAACTCATTGATTGAGAGATAAATTTTTCAGCAAGCTATGGTATGACAGTTGCTCCTGCCATTAGTTTGAGTGAGCTGTGAATTAACGGTCCTCCGACTATACCTAACCTATAACCCTTGTGAGTCATCTTATGGAGACCTTCTTCTGTTAAATCATTGCCGAACGAAGTGGGAGCAACTGTGCGTGCAATGGTTAGCATATCCATCTTCCACACCTCTAGGCTCTTGGGTTCCAATCACCCAGTTTCACACCGAACAACAAACAGTTTTTGCAGCCGTGGATTATACTCCTCTCAGAATGCTGGCTGACATTTTTGAGGTATTCAAAGTTTCTCTAAGCGGTTTTCAACTGAAATGTGTTAAAGCGTGGAATGGCAATGACAAGGTTCCCTTGTCATTGAGCTTAACATAGATCGAGCAGTCTCTTCAGTGATAGAGAGAAGTTCGCCACTGTCGTATTCCACAATGGACTGAAATTAGTCTAAGTTAGCTCTGATATATGTGTGCTACCAGTATACCGCTAACACCTATGGCGTGGGAGATCTTCGCTAGCAGAGGCTTCCTTTCCCTACGTATCGGGCTGTTACCATGTTCTCAAAAAATTTAATGGAAAATAGGACCTCGACATTCAGAGTATTCCACTATTAAACAAACGCCAACGATCCTGTGGAGTGGCCGCTTGCTGCTCCCAGGTTGCTTTTAGCAAACATTTTGAATTCCCAAGAATATGAGGGTCTGAGGATTGATTTTCCTCCAAGTATGTGCGAGCTGCCGGACGGAAAGGCGCATTTCTTTTTTTGACGCGTATCTGGGGGCGGACATTCATATACAGCTATGAATCGCAAAATATGGAATGCGAAGGTTTACATTGCAATTGTCTGTTACTGCGAAGAGTAAGTGAATCAGGGCAGTCATCATAAAATGCGACTTAGCCGCATGCAGCATCTTTTCAGGCCGGATGGTAATTTTGCTATTGCCCTTCTTCATCATACAACCAGGCAGTAATAAAGGGCCTTGGATAACTGAGAACATAACCCGTCGAAGTTAGTTCAACCGCCTGTCGTAGGGGAGCTGCAGGGCTCTCACTCGAACATGTCATAATGTTACCTCTGATGCTGACGGACATTATGGAATAGAGACAATGAGGAGGCGGCATGTGCTGGCTAAGGAATGGCTGCACGCCGGCGTAACGATGACGTGACCTTCGTCCCCCGCTAATACTTTTTATGCTTATTGGAGTCAATGTCAAGTTACAATGATATTATGGAAATGGAAGATGGTATTCCCTCCTGCGGCCGTTGCGAGCCAATCAAACAGTTATGAAAACGACGAAGAGTAGTAGAAACTCTGCTTTTTTTTTATACCCTCCGCACCATAGGATGCGGCGGTATACTTAACTTTGTCATATCCGTCTTTGTAACACATCGAAAATATTGCTTCTAAAATCCCATTTTAAATAATACTATATTCTGGGTTCGTGCGTGAAATTTCTGAGTCATTGAGCATGTCGTCCGTCCGTCTGTAGAAATCACGCTAAACTTCGAACTCAAACAAGCCATCGACATCTGAAAACTTGGCACAAGCCTGAGGTTGTTATTGCATGTCAGGTCGGATGGTATTGCAAATGGGCCCATTATCGGTCCACTTTTACGTATAGCCCTCATATAAACGCGACTCCCACAATTTTAGCTCTGCGATAGCTCCTCAAATAGAGAAGCAAATTTCATCCGAGTCGGGCTGAAATTTTGTACATGACTGTTAAAGTATATAAAGTTCTCTACATGCAAACAATTGGTCATGTCGTCCATAGATAACATATAGCCTCCCCATATAAACCGATACCCCCGATTTGGCTTGCCGCGAGCCTCATAGGAGAAACAAAATCTTCATCGATCGCTGAAATTTGGGTACAGTGATGCTTAGTATATGGTCTCTAACAAGCCATGCCACAAAACTTGGTCCATCGTCGGTCCATTATTACATATTAGCCCCCAATATAAACAGATCCCCCGATTTTGAGCGCTTGCGACGCCTCTTAAGAGAAACGAAATTTCATCGATCCGGCGCTGAAATTATGGTACATGTTGTTATGTATATGGTCTCTTACAACCATGCAAAAAATTTGGTCCACATCGGTCCATAATTATATGTATGCGCCCCAGGTAATAATCGATTCCAGATTTGTCCTCCGGAGCCCTCTTGGAGGAGCAAAAAAAATCATCCGATTCGGCGTTGAAAATTTGCGAAACATGGTGTTTAGATATGCTGGTCTCTAACAAACACGCCAAAAGAAGTTGCGTCCATGATTCAGCTCCAATAAATTATATATAGCCCCATTATAAAAACCGTTCCCAGATTTGATCTTCTGGAGGCCTTCTTGAGGAAACCAAAAATTTCATCCGCATCCCGCGTTGGAAAAATTTGCCAAACGTGGGTGGGATCTCTTTCTCCCTTTCTCTTTTTTTCAGTGCAGCCATACTTTTATTATTTTATTAAATTTTGTTATCATGCAGAAGTTTTGTCTTACCATTCTCACAAAATCGGTGGGTTGGCAGTGTTCTCTACTACCATTGTTGAAATTTTGGCTGGGAATAATATTTGTATCCTATTTTTAATTTTATGTAGCCTAAATTTATAGCTGATAGGTCCCAAAAAGGTGCATTTGCTTTTAATGAAGCCGCATATTTGGTATTCAATCAATCCCAAAATCTTTGGGAGAATGTTGAAATCTTAGGATTTAAGTATGTTTTGGTCGATAGGTGATTTCACACAAT
>PGFW01064849.1:14389-32484 GCA_003123925.1 Haematobia irritans | reverse complement strand
CCCAAGACATTTATATCCTGGCTATAGAACACATCCTTTTTGGTCAAAATTTCTATTCCACTGTAGAAAAATATTTGTCCAAACTTTTCTTAGATTTTATAGAAAATTTTCTCAAAATCTTTACTTTCTATAGAAAATTTTAAGTCAAAATTCTTTAATTCCCAGTAGCAACCATTTTATCAAACAGTTTTATCCTCCATAAGAAAATTTTGTCAAAATTTTATTCTGTAGATAAAAAATTTTGTGCAAAATTATCTCCTAGACAAAATATTATCTTGTATGACGCAAAATTTGTCCAACAATTTCGTCATTCGCCTGTAGAAAACTATTTTGTTCCCCAAATTGGTAGTTCTTATAGACCAGAATGTTCTTGTCAGAAATTTTGTTGCTTTATAGTGACTTTTTTTTTACTCAAAAATATTGCCATCTATAAATAATTTTGTCAAAAATCTTCATGTCTAAAACAAATTTGTAAACATTTTATTTCTATAGGAAAAATTTTTGTCAACATTTTTTTTCTATATGAATATTTTGTGCAAAATTTTCCTGTTCTGTAGAAAATGTTCTCGTCAAAATTGTATTCCGTATAGACACATTTCTACTCAACAATTTTAATGCCCACATAGACAAATTTTTGTCAAAATTTTTGAATCCCATAGGAAAATTTTATCTCAACACATCTTCTTAATTGTTAGATAAAATTTTCAGTCAAAAAAAGTTTGCATTCCATAGATCTGTCAGGTCGCCGTTCTATAGCACAACTTTGTCTATTAAAATTTATTTCCTATAGAAAATTTGTCCCAAAATTTTATTTTATAGAAAATTTTGTCAAAATTTTTGTTTTTATAGACTTTTTTCCAAAAATTCTATTTTCTATAAAACATTCTTTGTCAAAAATTCATTTCTATAAAGAAAAATCTTTGTTCAAATTTTTGTTAGAATTTTTTTTGTCTCTATGAGCAGATATGTTCCGTCACAAAATTTTGCACCTTTCTATCATGAAAATTTTGTCTAATTTGTATTTCTAAACAAATTTTATCGTCGTGAAAATTTCCACTTCTATAGAAACATCTTTCGGTCAAATTTGTAGATCCCATTAGAAAATCTAATTGTCAAATAAAAGTTATTCCTGATAGAAAATTTTGTCAAAATATTATTTCTATAGAAAATTTTGTCAAAATTTTAATCTCTATAAGAAAATTTTTGGTCAACAATTTTAATTCTATTAGAAAAATTTTATCAAAATTATTTCTATAAAAAATTTTGTGGTTCCCAAAAAATCGTATTTCTATTAAAAACGCATGTCCAAATTTTATTTTTATAGAAAATTTTGTCAAATTTCTTTTTATAGATTTTTGGCTTCTCCCAAAAATTTATTCCTTTCTATAAAAAAATCTTTGTCAAAAATCTGATTTCCGCCATAAAACAAATGGTGTGTCCAAATTTTATTTCACTCTTTTTTTAAAATTGAATTTCTATAAGAAATTTGTCAAAATCTTTACTTTATGTAGAAAATTTGCAACATTTTATTTCCTATAGAACATTTCGTCAAAATGTTTATTCCTATAGAACATATTTCGCTAAAATTTTAATCCCATAGAGAAATTTTAGCTTCACAAAAAGTTATTCCCTAGACAAAATCTATATTTTCTCATAGAAAAATTTTCAAAATTACTTTCTCATAAAGAAATTTTGTCCAATTTTATTTCCTAAGAAAATTTCCAAATTTTTGTTTTTATAGATTTTTTGCTCAACAAAATTATTTCTATTAATAAAATGTGTGGCCAAAAATTTATTCTAAAAAAAGTCTTTTGGTCAACAATTTTCATATTGTTGTTTCTTGATCTCAAGCTTAGAAGCCATGCATTGACTAATCTACAAGTGCTAGCTTAACCAAACAGAGTGAATAAGTATGCCTTACTGTTCAAATTTTATTTAGCCAAAATGCTCTCTACTAGGACTCGACCACGATTCATGGCTCCGCGCACTGGCGTACCCAGCTGTTTCCGGGGACCTTAGCCACAGTAAATTTGACCTAAGCGATTACTTGTTCCTCTTGTTACTGGTTAAGCTACACTTGTAGTTTGTATGCAATGCAGCGCTTTAAGCTGATGATTCAAAAGAATCAGACCAATAACGACTTGAAGGAGGAAGCCAACAATAACAAACAATAAATTTTATTGTCGTATAAGAAAATTATTGTAAAAATTGTTTTTTATGGTTAGGAAAATGTTAACATGTTTTATCTATAGAAAAAAAAAACAAAAACATTTGACAAAAAAAAATTTGGGGTGATACAATTTTCCCTATAGAAAGAAAATTTTGTCCAAAATTGTGAATCCCCCCAGCAAAAACTTACGGTAACCACATTCTCATTACAATGACCATTACCAGGAGTAACAAAGCCTGTCATTACTCCCTCTGCCCATTCCACATTGTCGGCGCGAGTACTATAATGAGACTAACTGTGTAATCGACCAAAATATAAATACCTTCTCGGTAATCTTTTTCGAATTGTTATTCTCTCAAACTTTTACGTGGCAGTTGTAGTTCACATAATAACTTCACCATAATTCGAGCAACTTCACATAAAAAAAATAAAACAGAATCGTAATGTTGTAAATGGCAATTCATGCGAAAATTTTTTCCACGAGTTAGAATTTTTTATCACAGTAATATTTCAGTAATAATTGCTGATTTTAATGGCATCTATCACGATTTTCATATGTTTTAAGATAACTGCTTTCTCTATAACTTCTTGCACCTCTACACTCCCAAAGATGCCGCTTTAATACTAAATTCAATGTATCTTCTCTTTATACCAAACAACGGACGCAGCTTAAAAGCTCCACCTTTTAGAAGATTTCGAACTTATCGTGAACTTGGTTATACTGGCTATTTATAATTCCGGTAATTCATCGATCCAACCTCCCTTAGAATCAAACCCTACATTTATTTCTATTTAACAGTGTGAATTAATAATTCGAGTGTAACTTCGTATTTAGATCATTTACTTAGAATTTTTGGTTGTATTTATACAATATTCTATTTCTATTCCAAGCTAGTTCTCCTTACAGACCACTCGCCATATTTTGATCCATTGTAATCGGCCGATAGAATCACAGTATTTTTCGAGCATTTGGTGCCTGGAGACAATTAAAGTGGTCGTAGTTTGCAAGCTGGGCTGTATCTACGAATATCGAGTCATTAATTATTAGGTGATATATGCCTTTAAATGCACTACTTCATTTATGGCCCCGAAAAGTATGCCTGCGGTCGAGAGAAGTACTTCTCCTCCTAGGACATGCGTATGTAAATGTAATCCGCAAGCGATGCCCAATAATAAGTGCGCGTTATTTAATTTTAAATACGGCTTACCTACCAAGATTACCGTGGTAATCTGAGAGTTTTGTGGGCCATAGAAATTTGTCAAAATTTATATTCTTAGATCAAAATTTGTGAAAAAGTTCATCCATCCAGACAAAATCTTATTTCTTATAGAATAATTTTGTCAATATTTTCATTTCTAGTAGAAAATTTGCCAACATTTTATTTTTATAGAAACATTTTTCAAAATTAATTATTTTATAAGAAAACCTTGTCAAAATTTTTGTTTTACTAGCATTTTCTTCCCTCCAACTAATGTATTTCCTATAAAAAAAATTAGCTCAAAATTTATGTTTGTTTAAAAAAATTTGTCAAATTCTTTTTATATAGAAAATTTTATTTTTATACGAAAGAATTTTGCAAATTTTTTGGGCTCGACAGTGGACCGATATGCAAGCACCGGTTTTTGTCCCTGCGTGCATTTGGGGCGCTGATGCGGCCCGCTCTTCTATATTCAGTATCTCATATACTCTATCTAGACCTTTGCCCGGATAATTGGCGGCCCGCACCCAATCTCGTCTTTGGCCATCTAGTGGATTCTCTGTTATGGCGCCACCTCTTCTCGCACTCCCCTCTACTTAGCCACCGCGCACATGTACCAATTTCAACCGAATCGGCCCAGTGAATTTTCTCCTCGTGGACGGTCAAATCTCGCGGAATCGATTCATGATGAGTGCGTATATAATAATTTAGGACAATTTTTGCTGAATCGTGTATACCATATACTAACACCACACACCCTCGCTTCAAGAAGGTATCCGCGCAAGCAAAATTCGGGAATCGGTTATATGGGCTATTTTTTGCTGATGGCGTTCGTTATAAGAGGTCATATACTAACATCACGCACAAATTTCACGCGGGAGTCGTGGCATGAAAGAGGGCTTCTTTAAAGCCAAATCTCGCGGGCCCGACCGTCGGTTTAGTAATGGGGGTCTATACGTAAAAGTGCGGTCAATACTGGCCCATTTTGCACAGATACCTACTTCCGGACCTAGCACTCTGCCACTACCATTCATAATAACTATTCCTACCTCTCATCGCAGTATTATCGCTTGTCCTAAACGAATCGCTCCCGCCCACACTATAGCTTAGCTTGGTGTTTCCCTTCCGGAAGTCTCCGCCGCTAGCCTACCTGTCCGTCCCGCATTCTTCTCTCTTCTTCTAGAACAGCGTTACGTCGGAATCTGGCGCACAGGGCCGACCATTGCTAGACTCGACTCAGCCCGCGATATTTTACATAGGCTCTCTCACGTCGTTAGCATAACTAGGCTCGTCCCATATGATTATCCACCCACGTCCCCGTGGACCCACACATTCTCCTCTTAGCCACTCGCTGCTCCGTACTATGTGTTCCTATCAAGCTCCCAATGACAAAGGGACACCTACTTTTTGATAGCCGAGAACGTCCCCGTATACTCGCGTTCCATCATTGCGTCTGCATCACCTCGGAAACCACGTACGAGAAGCTGTGAAACCACTCCAGAAATCTGTTCACCCCAGATCTACCTGGAGTATCCCCTCTCCCACCACTTGAAAAGAACTTGTTTTGGGACCTGTTTGGTTGCAAACTGCACTCCCGTACTTGTTGAAATCCTACCCCCGCTGCCTCACCATCCCCTCTACTCTGGCCGCACGGGCACCCTTGGCTCCCCATGTTCTGGTCTCCGCCCGATCTTACGGCGACCTAACTACATACTTTGTCGTTTCCCACCCACAAAACTACAACAACTCAAACCAACTCCACCTATCAACATCCCGTCCATCATACCTCTTTCCCACATTCTTATGCTTACTACCGATAGCACCGTTTTGGTCCCGGACATTCCTCCTCCACATGGCTCCGGACCCCTCCGCCAAAATTACGCCAGTACCTTTGGCTGGCTGACTACTCTTGCGCAACTCCATTTTCGTACCCCATCTCTCGCGGTACACTTTTTCTCTCTATAATCCTGCCGTCTCACGATCCAACTCTCTCTGACTCAACGAATACTTTTCTGCTCTATCCTTCTCTAGAAAACTACAAATTCTTTGACAATACTTTCCATAGAAATAAAATTTTGCCACAAACGTTTTCTCTTTCCATGTTACAGAACATAAACAGTTTAAAAAGGACATTTCACCGCGCGAATTCTTGCCGATAGGTACAAGAATAACTGCAAAAAATTCCTGTTCACCTTAGCGGAAGAAAACATTTGTAAAGATTTCTTTATACCGTAAACATTTTAAAATTTGCACAAAAAATTCCTATAGTAAATTAAAAATCTTCTGAGCAAGAAACATTTTTCTAGTAGGAACATAAGACATGTTCTCCTCTACTAGCAAGCAAAAATCGGTTTCTTTTGACATAAATTTTCCTTCTCCTACAAACCACATGAAAATTCTAAAAAATTTAGTTTAATCCTTACTAGAACCCTAAGTTCATTGCTTTATTCTCAAGTGACGAAACTACATGTAAATACCTTCACTGATCAACAAAATTTCTTCTTTAGCCAAAGAACATAACTTTCGTCTTTTGACAAAATTTTCTATACAAATAAAATTTGAAAAAATTCTAGTAGAACTAAAAATTTTCAATTTCTAATAGAAATAAATTTTGGACAAATTTTTTCCTATCTAGAAAATAAATTTGACTCAATATTATATTTTTCTTACTATAGAAATAAAAATTTTGAAAAATCTTTTTCTATAGACATAAACCACTATCGAATAATATAACACATAAAACACAAATAAATACATAAAACAATCAAAGTTTGCAACAATTTTTCTTACTGCGAAATTAAAATTTTCCGCACAAAATTATAAGACCGTACGACCATTCATCACGAAACGATTTTCACATATTCATCAATAATAATTTTGACAAAATCTTCCGCTACTTATAAATAAAATTTTGACAAAATCCTTCCTCTATGAAAACAATTTTGCAACAAAAATTTCTACAGATAATAAAGAATTTAGCAAATTTCTTTATAGAAATAAACACATTCTGAAAAGAACACGTTAAAACTTTTACCTAAGAACACTTTAATCATCGACCCAGCTAAAATTTTGGTAAATTTTAGTCCTATGGTATGCAATTTTGGACTTCCAATTGTGCGGACACAACATGTTCCGGCTCCACCAACAATAAAACCAACTGTCATGCTCGGCAACACTGGTTTTGAACACCACGACCACTCCATGCTACTCTAAGGTGCGTCCCGGCACACCTAACAAATTAATCCTCTGTAGATTCCAATTCAGGCCGAACCTCCGGGATATTGCAGTGCACCTACCCTGGTTCTCCTGCCCTAGTAAGTGAAATAAATCGGCGCCCCGAGATTGATTATAAGGCTTCATCTGCACAAAACCTGACCTGGCACCCATCTTCGAATACCTATCCCAGCCTGTGCCCAGAAAAATCGAATCTAAATTTCAGAAAGGATGGCGCCATTATTCTATGGCTAGCGGGACCAAGACTTCTATCGTCTCATCAAGATTCCTCCACTGATCCTAAGAATTAATACTTATTTCTTAATATCGAGACGATCGACTATTTCGATCTATTTTACCGTCTCAGTAAAGGCTCATTTTTTGTCACTATGTTAGAAAATGCGTTTCCTGACCAATTTTAAAGACAACTTTTCTACGATTTAATTAAAAATCATAAATTGTAAGTAATACTTAGAACCACGTAGAAAATTTCTTTAAGTATTGACTAGCACGAACTCTTCGCTCATCCTACCACATCAGCTTGAAACTAGTACGGGCCTCGCTGGCCCTAAACTACCTATTCGATACCCACCAACTTAGCGATTAAGAACTCCTAACAATTTTTTACTCCTGCATACCCATTCACATTCCGTCTAAATGCTGCTTGGGCGGCTATATATAAAAAAGGTTTTTTCCGTCTCCCACCGTTAACCAATATCACCTCTCGATTCTGGCACAGAATTTGCATCGTCAGCGACCTCTCTTTCACCGATAAAATCCTATAGACCTCAAAAATTTCATGATCGGCTAATGCACTAGCGGTGAAACACACATGTTCAGTACGAAAAAATCATTACCCTGTTACCAAGTTTCTAGTGACGTGAAGGGGTTATAGAAATTATTGGCGTGGACAACATTTTCAAATTTCTCGCATAGCATATTTAAGGAAACTCTCGCCCATTACAGTCCGTACTTTATCGATTTATCCGCTTCGATATGATATGTATTACGGTGTACGGAAAATTCTATGAGGCTTCATTTTTTACAACTTTTTCCGACTGAAGCCAGTGGTGATTTAACAGAGGATCAAACTCTGTTGGTCATTTTCTGACCCATTTTTGTTCGGTAAAATCAGAAGAAAACACATATATATGGGAGCTATTATCTAAATTCTTATACTTGCGACTTGTTCCAAGTCCCTCAACATCTTACGCACGCCATAGCTACAATGCTAACTAATTCATCTCCCTGTGCAACTAATATTCGAAACCCTCAAAATCGGGAGGTTCAAAACAAATGGCTCTGTTGTCATATGAGTGTAAGCATCTGGCTCCGCGAACAGCCCCCATATTATGCGACGATATATCCAAATCCCTGGAATCCAATTTTCAACCAAACTTTGCGCACGACCATCACGTCTATCAAATGCAAATATCTACTCGCCCTATTGTGCAACACTTCCTCAACCTGAATCGGATGAGCAAAAATTTGGCCTTATGGGCATAATGAGTTGTAAGTCGCGAGCGAAAGCTATTATGAGGTGAGCTATATCTAAATGCTGAAACCGTTTTGGCTGATATTTTGCTAAGTTCTTTTGCAGACATCATAAAATATTCGATATGTACCGGATCTGACGCAAGATCGGTTAGATATACAGCGACAATTATGATCAGATCGGTGAACAATATATTATGCCAGCTATAATTAAATTCTGAACCGATTTTTCCCAAAATTCAATTAGGCGATCGTCTTTGAAGCCGCAAACAGACACCTATACAAATCTTTAGGACAATGCGACTAAAAAACTGCGAAGCTGCTTACTTTGCACACAAAAATACATCAAACCAGACAGACAGACATACAGACAACGGACATCGGCCTTAAATCGCACTTCAGACAGTTTAATTTCCTAAGCCGATCCCGCTATACCTAAAAGGTTGTCCGCACCCCCCACTTCGTCATATGCGCATTACTCCCTTTCTTGGCCGTTACATACACACATGCACAAACTCTATTCTTCCCTGTACCACCACGCTATGGGTGAGGGTTATAAAAGAACTGAACTTACTGTCGGTAAAACTCTCCTTAAGCGCCAAATCATGCGTCATCTTAAGCAAAAACAATCATATTGTATTAAAATTGAATGACTGGCGTATGATTATTATGTCTGAATGCGAAAAATTTACTTACTGTGCAACGAAAAATTGACCAAATCTTTGACTATTTCAAATTATATCAGAGTATACAACACTGTTTAAGGAAAATTTTTAACTAATTTAAAGTTAGTTGTCGAAGTTTAAAAAATTAAAATTATGACGAGATTTTTAAAAAAGCGCCGTCTCAAGTCGACGCTCGCGTCACCTCCTATACCTCCCCGCACCTTCATCTCTCTCCGTCTTGGCCGCACTAGATCTGCGCAGCTCTCCTGGCCCGTCCACCGCCCCCCCCCCCGTCACGCACGCTCCCTTTCTTATCATCGTCATGCCCTGTCCAAAAAATAATTAATAGCGCGACTCTATTTTCACATCAAAAATAATGACAATATATTGTCAACTCAATTGCGGTAGAAGTTGTCGCCTTGACTCACATTGATCATTAAAACTTGTCTTACAAAATGTTTTTGCTGGCTAAAAAATTTCCTGTCTTTACGCGGTGTCCTAGATGCCGAGTGAAGTCAAATTCGGAAAATAAGTTATGTGTGCTGACGGCCTTTACTACAATTCCTACCATATTCGGGACCATCAACTCACTCGCCCTCGTGTATCATAATAACTGCCACCCCACGCGAACAACCAACGTGACCTCTTCTTCTTAAGTTAAATGAACTTCGGATTGCGAAGCAAACTTTGAAACTTCGCGTCGTATACGCCGCCAAAGCACGATTTTATTTTTGTCTTGATGACTATGATTTTTCGTCAGTCAGCAAATTATGTCGACTTGAGAAATGCCAGGTACATACATTAGTTTAACATCTTCCTATATTTACTGTACCACCTATACTACAGAATGAAAAAATTGAACTGAATTGGAATTTCATATATGGAATTGATTTTGGTTAACATTTTCATTCATTTTGGCATAAATTCTTACATATTTGTGGGTAAACCTTTTCACTTCAAAACTAGAATCTGATTATCTTCGTTCTTTAATAGAATCTTATTCTTATTCTATATAGGCAATATTTCTTCCAATAAAAGACCAATTTCTATTAACTATCATTTAAATCTATCATTTATTTAGAATCAAACAGCGTCGACTGGCTTGAAATACTTTAAAACACATTTTTTTCTTCTTCCTCAGTACCTCTTCACTTTGAATACAGTTTGCTGATTAGGCACATTTCTGTCCACCTTTCTACAATCTTCAATAGCTACAACATATTAAACAGAAAACAATCTTAAAACAACTTTTTTTTCACAAAAGGTAGCGGTCACTGAATATTACCTGATAACTCGAAGATTTCCAACATGATGTCCGACAATGAAGCGGGTTGCTTATCTCTGCAGTGTCTTTCTTTTTATAAACCAATTCTTCCAAAAAACCCGCAACATTTTTGCTTCACTAATTTAACACAACACAAATATCTTATAATATTACTTTGGTTTCTCATCTAGTATTATACTTTATTCTTTTTTAACAGATCTCCCCGTCTCCTATACCATAACAACGGCCGATTCCAAACTAAAAAACAAACCCACGCACAAACATATTCGATACTACAGAGTAGATATAAAGAAATGCTGAGGAAATTTCCATATATTCTAATAAGGTTGTTTCCTTAAGTTTTGAAAGGAATCTGAATACTTCCATAGTCAGACCTATAAATAAATAAAGATAAATAAATTATAAATTTCATCATTTTTATAAGAAACTTTACTCAAATTTGAAACGAAATACTTGGTTTTAGTTCACTTTTGCTGTTATTTTTCGACATGCTTTGTTATCAGTGAAATAAAATCTTTCTCGCGTTCCTAGTAGTAAATTTCTTATACCCACGTCCCGAATGAAAACAGTATTCAGCTAAAACTTACGTATGCCCCTTATTCTAATTAAATGAACTTACTTCCTAACTGCTGTTCAGTTTAGGATTCCTTCTTTACTGAAACAAGATAAAATTTTCATTCATTTGAACACCAGAAATAGCTCTTAACTGAATGGAAATAGAAATTCCCTAACATCTTAAATTGTCCCTCTGATGAACATTGTGTCGCGTTCTAATTTCGAAAGACTACTTTTCTTCTGGACGCGTGTGTAGCATTCTTGTAACTTCTCTCTAGTAAACATCCAACTAATTAATTGGCCGGCTGGTGTGTACAATTTTTACCTAAATTCGAATTCACACACAAAGTGGTTCCGACATTGTCTTAAAATTTTTAAAAAATTTACCTAACCACCGTGAATTTTCATGCCGCTAAAAACATTGTTACACAATTCGATAAATGCAATTTATTGGTCTAGAATCTTTGTTGATTTGTCTAAAATATTTTTGTTTTTTTTAATTTGTCTAAAAATAATGTTTCATATAGGCTTTTACTATTTAACCAGTTAAAAGCCTATCACTTATTTAACAAAAATTTTCACGCCTCCCCATGTGACATGTTAACATTTTGTTTTTTAGTTCTCATTGAACCCAATCGCGATCACTCTCATGGTGACTCCAAGTTCTGAGGTTTATTGCCAAAAAATATATCTTTGCTTACTTTGTGCTGTGTTTTCACAGACATACCTAGATGGATGTATTAGGCTGTTTCATCTAGCACAAGACATATAATAATAATTAATAATAATAATAATAATAATAATTAATAATAATAATAATAATAATATATAATAAATAATAATAATCATATAATGAATAATAATAATATAATCAATAATAATAGATAATCAATAATAATAAATAATTACATAATAATAATAAGCAATAATTAATAATCAATCATAATCAAATAATAATAATCAATGAAAATAATCAATAATAATAATAATAATAATAATAATAATAATAATAATAATAATAATAATAATAATAATAATAATAATAATCAATAATGAATATCAATATAATAATAATAATCCAATCAATAATCAATAATAATAATAATAATAATAAATAATAATTTTTTTTTTTTTTTTTTTTTTTTTTTTTTTTAATCGGATGGGAAATGCATTCGTGCATTCCTTGCGGGAATATGTCGCGAGCCTCCTCCTCATATTGAGTATACGACTAAAACCCATCCTCGTCTTGGAGTAATGTCTCGGAACCGCGTTCCGCCGCACTTACTTCGAGGTGGCTCCCTCTAGCGACCATTTTCGTCATCGCCCATCCTTGCTAAAACACCTTCTTTTTTTTTTCTTCGTTCTTTTTCGATTATGAATCCAAAGTCAATTTTCTTTTCCTCAATACTATCTTCCGAGTAGCAGCTATAGTCAGCCAATACTGCTCATCAGAGATCATTTTGTGCACTATAGTTTCGGGTGAGATTTGACCCACTTGTCGATTAACCGCATCGCGTTCTATTCTCCAGCGTTTACAGTGGAAGAACGTATGTTCCACATCATCGACGTATTCTTCTTCTTCATATTATGCACTTGGTAGATTTGCCATCTTTTCTCATCTTTGTTGCAGATACTCCTGATAATAACCGTGTCCCGAGAAGCATCTTTGTGCTCGATAATAGTTATACATCATCCTTGTTTACGTGTTACCATGTCTGTACATCACGGGTATTAACTTTTCGCAGGTCCATCTTCCCGGCGTTTTCCGGTATTCCCACCTATTTGCCATTTTCTCATCGTCCCCATTTGATCAAATTTTTTCTTGAGTTTCGATTCCGCGTTTTCTGCCCTTTGTTTATTTGGGCATATATTGCATGCGTTTCCTCCACGTTGGAGATCTATCGCGGATCATTCCAGATTATAAGCTGATATATGGCCGGAGCGACACAACAGTGCGGATACGCCAAGATAGCTACTCGATTAATGCCTGCCGTACGCTGAACTGAGCCGAAGAGTTTATTTGGCTTCTTTGTCGCTGCGCCTGGAGTGACATCTACCCCAAACCGTCGCTCGCATCCGTAAGAGGGAATGCCTATTGCATGCCTCCATTAATAACTTCCTCTTTTCCGCAGAGGACCTCGCAGATGTTTGCCATCAATCTCCTTCAGATTTGTCGTTACTTTGGCTGTCCTTTTCCGCTGGAGTGGTTTTAGTCTTGTTGAAAAGTCAGACGTTTGCATCCAATCTTTAGTCCTATAGTTGAAATGTCCTGGTTTTGTCGGCAACTGACATATTCATCTTACTCTCATTCTGTCGACATTTGTTGGTATTCGACGCCCAAGTTAAACAACGAAAGCATCGTCTGCTTTTGTGGGTCCGCGCCAACTTCCCAACCCACTGTGACTCCTTTAGCCAGGTGTATGTCCTAAATCCATGACCTGGTTCACGTCTTTGTGCCGTCTTCCATCGGTTCTTGTTTGTATTACAGCTGCCAATATCCGATCAGCGTAATCCAACCAGGAAAGTGCTTTCAGGCATCGTCATTTTGTTAGAATACCATCGTAGCTGATGTTCCAGAGGTCAGGTCCGAGGATTGATCCCTGTGCGGCGCCTGATGTCACTGCTGTCCGTTTAACACCTTGGGCAGTATCGTATATTAGAGTTCTATCTCGAAGATATGATCTCCACATCCTCATAACGTAATTTCGTGCCACGTTTAAAATTTTCTTCCAAGAGCTTGCAAAACCTGTCGACCTTCTACAGGCTGTTAAAAGCGTTTTTCACGTCTAGGGTGGCTAAGAGAACAATGGGTCTGCTATGGTGGTTTCGTTCTCGTGACGCCATAACTACATCCACAACATCCTTGAGAGCGCCAATCGTGGACTTCCCCGGTCGGAAGCCATGTTGTCTAATCAGTAGTCCCTCTCTGTTACGCTATAGCCTCTGGATTCTAAGGCGTTTTAATAACCTCTCTAAAAAGTTTCCCAGCTGTATTCAGCCACTGCACAAGGCTGTAAAGATGAAGGAGCGGCATGGGTCTCCTTTAAACCCTTATGCTTATTAGGACCGAGCTGTCTGTTCTTTCCAGGAATCTGGGAAATTCCCTCCTGTAGACACGTCTGTGTACATATCCAGGAGTACTTTTGTCGTTTTCTCCGCTCATTATCGTCAAGTACCTCAACTGGTATCCATCGGGCCGTGGAGCTTTATTCGGCTTTAGCCTTGCTGTGCAGAAATTCAGTTTCTCTTCCGTTCACGTGAAAGGGCGCGAATAGACAAATAGTCCACGTCTCGTCCAGTATCAGATGGTCTTCAGCGGGACTGACTTGGTGAAGAGACAGCGATTAACAATATCGTCCATTACTTCCTCGTTCATCTTCTCCCACCGGGCTTCTTGATCCCTAAGCTTCTGCCATTACGACTTCTATACCCTAGGCCCCAGGGGTCTTTGTTCTATGTCGTTTCTCCTGGATCTCTCCCACTATCCCTCTACTTTTGTCCGATAGCCATTCGAAGATCTTTTTGTGCATCTTTGAATCTTTCTCTTTCCGCTACTGCCTCGCCTCGCCTCTTTGCTCTGGTGTATATTCTTCTCTGCTTAAGACACGTTTTTCTGAGTTGGGCGATGTTCTCATTCCACCAATATGCAGCTTGTCTCCCGTTACGCGGCCATTTATACGGATGGCCATTGGCTTTACATACAAGCTACTAGTAATGAACTTTCATTATGGCGCCTGCGGTCTGCCATCTAGCAATTTTTCCTGGCTCAATTGGGGTTCTTCTCGGTCTGATTTTCTGAGAGCCAATATGTTTGTATCTTAATTTATTTGTATTCCATTCTACGGGGAGCCTTTACTTCTTCGCTTCTCAATTTCTCTATTGCGATTGAGAGTGTCTATGACATGTACTTCGTGTCGCTTCCCGCTTGTATATATTCGCAGATACCTGTCCAATTCAACAATGCTCATCCGAAGGCCGAGATTCCTGGAGACCAGCTGTAATGTCTCGCGAATAATACCTTCGCAGCTGGTCTGGCCCTAAATGTGGGTGTATTACCGAATCATTCGCCGACGACAGCACCAGTTCTAGCCGCCATGTCCAGAATGCACCTGCCACCTTGTGTTTGTTACAATCAGATCCCATTCGAATAGCTCCGGGAATGAAGTCGCCCCTGCTACCTCATAAAACTTGTTACAATTTCTTCTGCACTTCATCTTCTGATTGTCTCTATTTTAGTTTTAAAAATCATCCATATCGTCACTAGGCGCTTAAGCTAGCAGCCGCGTCATTATGAAAACAGCTGTCTACACGTATCCAAACAAAGCCATTTCCTTTTCCGCCTTGTCTAGTGTCTACGGCGGCTTGCCATTGGATCAAATTGCTGCATGTTTTAGTTAGCATCTTTCAAACCAGTTTTCCATCTGCTCTTTTCAGTACTTGCTCACCTGATAATCCAATGGATTGATTTCTGCTCTATTGCTATTTGTGACAGCACGTGGGCCCATTTGCCACCTTTCCTCTGTGCATATTTTAGTTGGAGAATCATTCATCGCTGGTTTGCTGTGAGGGGCATCGTCCTTTGAGCTGGTAGATGAATCCACTTGGCTTACCAGCTTGACCCCCGCAAACACGAGCACTTCGGTTATTGTTGCCACTCCTTAGCTTAGCCCTGCTTCTCCACCGTTCCATGCACAATCCCAAACTCTTCTATCAGGGCCTTTACATTCGTATCGCTCTATTCCGCACCGAAACATTTATAGATCGTTCATGCATCATCTTTGCGAGTCTAACTCTGCAGTTTGTCATTCCAATTTGTTAATTCTCTCCGTCTGCAATATCTTGTCCTGCCCTCATCTGAACGCGTAACCACTACAAAGCTCTCCTTCGTTACGGCGATTGGTTTAGTCAGTTAAACGACCTCCAATGTCTTGCTGGTTCTCTTTTTCTTGGTGCCCTCTATCGTTTACACTGCAAAGTTGTCAACTCCTCTTCCCCCTTAGATCTTACGGATAGACCGGCATCACGATGTCTTGGCTACTCTGCGTCCAACTAGGCTTCGGCCTTGCACGTATCTGTCCACGCATCTGCGTCTCTACGCAGTACCTTATACCTCTCACCCACCCTTACTTCACTAATCCGCCCTTCAGAACTTCCTTCCTTCTCTTTGTCTCCGTCCCTTGTCTCCATCACTAAAAGAAATTGGCTCCTGACTTTGTCTTCTCGTCACTGGTATTGAGCGCGGATGGCTACATCTTTTCCTCAGCGCTTTCCAACCATTTTGATCTTCCCCCCTACACCGTCTCTTAGCACATCGAGTAGCCTAAAGCCCTCCTTGGGGTTTAAATAATTGACTGCTTTTCTGCGCCGTTCTTGGCTCTCTTCCGGTTTCTTCTTTCGCTTTCCTTTCTTTTCCGCTGCTTTAACTTTACTAGCATTTTCCAAGAACTAGTCGATCTTAATTCTCTCCGGAGACGCTAACTCTTTCTCAAATTTTTCCCTTTCCTTCATTTTGGCTCCTCTTCTTCCAGCGGTTTGTTTCAGCCGGCTTCGACTTTCCTTCTGTTTCTTTGTACAACTTTACATCTGCACGCTCTAGCACGGTTGTTCCGACGGTACGTCTCTTATAAAGCCGCTGCCTTCTCTTGTCCTGTGGGCCTCCTCTTTCTTTGTCTGCATTCTCGGCAGCTCATTCCCTTGGTAATTCGCAGATTATATCACAACAAGAGCTCCTCGGATTCTACCGATTACTCCCACTTTCTTTCAACCGGTCCATATTTATGCTTCTTCTGCTCTATGATAGCTACGTTTCTTTTTCTTGTTTTCTCGCATCTTTCGGAGAAGCTTTCTTTGCAACTTTTCTTAAAGATCTTCTCTCCTCTGGAGCTCCTCTCCTTCAGATAAATCCTGTCGCGGTGAGCTGGACTAAGCAACTTAACTGCACCCTAAGTCTTGGTGCTTTGGTACAAGTGTTGTCATCTCACTCTTCTGCCTACCGGCCGTAGCACGTAGGTTCGCGGTGTGTTCACCGCGAACGGCGGAGTCTCTGAGCTGCCTTCTGAAAATCATTCTCAGCTCTCCCTTTTCTGCCTGCTGTTAGTTGTTAGGCGTGTTGCCATTTGTTCGTTCGGTCCCACATCTCAAAGCCGTTATCTAGTGTCCGATAATGTTCAGTCGCCCTTTACTTGACCCCGAGGTCCCTTGCAGGCAGTGACCAGGTCCTCCGCGCAGTGGTTGACACAGACCTTGATGAGTGCTTATGTTTCAGAGCCCAGGTCAGGCATTAATCTGGATATCAAATCAACAGAACCTACATTGCCAACTTAATGGTTACGAGGCACAGAGCGTTCCTCGAGCCCTGCCAAGGGTTGAACGGGACGGAGGCAACTGTGGCATTAGCCTGAAAAAAGCCATTTCACCTGGGGATGTTCACTCCCAGCTGTTACTTGAGGTATGGTAACAAGAATGCCACAAGTCGGCTCCAGGCCAATTGCATCTACATCCACAATCCATTATACGAAATTCGTAGTCCTTTATTGTGCCAAGGGTCTATAAAGATATATTTATCTTATCTCCATAGCTTCTCAAGATTGAGCTCAGCGATTTGTGGATGCTGATACACTCATCCTATGCTGTGATGTCAGAAATTCCACCGGTGATTGGGGATTCCACGGACGGGCCCATCACTCCCCTTTCTTCGCGTCGTAATCCTATAGAGCACGCCCCTGTGGTGGAATGATAGTTAGATCCGGCATTCATTCGCCATGTCACAGAGACGTCGTGGGATCATATGTACCCTTTTTGTAGCACATCCCTCGCATCTCTGCCGCAACCTGCTGGCGACCCGCGGGTTGTTAGGGCCCGTCATACCTCTTCGCATGAGTATGCCCTGCTGGCGAGTAATAATAATAATATATATAATATTCAATAATAATAATAATAATAGTAATAATAATACATAATAATAATAATAATAATAATATGAATAATAATAATAATTAATATAATAATAATAATAATAATAATAATAATAATGAATAATAATAATATAATAATAAAATAATAATAATAATAATTAATAATAATAATAATAATAATAATAATAATAATAATAATATAATAATAATAATGAATAATAATTAATAATAATAATAATAATAATAAATAATTAAAGATAATAATAAATAATAATAATAATTAATAATGGAATAATTAATAATAATAATAATAATAAAATAATAATCCTAATCAATCAAATAAACATAATAATAGATAATAATAATAATAATATAAATAATTAATAATAATAATAAAATAATAATAATAATAAATAATAACATAATAATAATTAATATAATTAATTATAATGAATAGATAATAATAATAAATCTAATAATATAATACTAATAATCAATAATAATAATAATAACTCAATAATAATAATAATAATACATTATATCAATAATCACTAATCAATAATAATAATAATAATCAAATTAATAATCTCAATAATCAAA
>PGFW01064849.1:6889-9389 GCA_003123925.1 Haematobia irritans | reverse complement strand
TAATATGAATAAGAATAATATATAAGTAATAATGAATAATTAATAATTAATGTTATAGATAATAATATATATGTAATTAATAATTTAAAGAGTAATAATAAGTAATAATAATAATAATAATAAATAATATAATCAATAATTATAAATCAATACATAATAATAATAATAATAATAATATTAATAATAATAATTCAATCAATAATAATAATAATAATAATAATAATAATAATATACCATAATAATAATAATAGATAATAAATAATAATAATAATAATAATAATAAATAATAATAATCAATTAATATAATAATATATAATAATAATAATAATATAATAATAATAATAATAATAAAATAATAATAATAATAATAATAAAATAATATAATAATAATAAATAGTTAATAATAAAATTAATACAAATAAATAATAATAAATAATAATAATAATAATTAAATAATTATATAAGTCAATATATAATAATTTGAATAATTAATAATTAATGAATATGATAGATAAAATAGATATATAAATAGATTATATAATAATTTTAAGTAATTAATTAGAATAATAATAATAATAATAAATATGATTATAACTTACATAATAATAATAATTAATCCAATCAATAATAATAATAATCGAATAAGTAATTGAATCAATAACTAATAATTAAATAATAATAATAATACATAATAATGAGAAAATATCAATCAATGGAAAATTGTTCTAATATTTTCTTATTGTCTGCAGTGCCGATATATTGAAGACAATACCTGCGATATCAGTCCTAAAAAAAAAAAAAATAAAAACAAAAAAGAAAAAAATAAGCTAATAATTGCGTACTACGTTATTGTCATACGAAACCAATAACTCAAGAGCGGGTTTAGATATTCGTTACCATATTTTTAATATTACTATGTTAGTTTAGACTTTCTCAAAATAGTATAAAAAAAAATAAATAAATTTCATTTATTATATTTTAGTATCTTTTTAGAAATATTCTATCACCAAATAAAAAATATCTCCTGAGAATATTCCCAAAGAATTCAACAAAATCTATTTAGTACAATGAAATACATTATCCAGATGAATAAATCTATTTGAAAATCATGACACATGCAATTCATAAGACCACAACGACCACTTTGTTTTAAATTAATTGAGTGGTTTAGCATTTTAAACAGCTTATTGTTAATGTTATTCTCTAAAGAGATCAACGTAAATCTGAGTACTTTCTCTCTTTCTCAGTTTCTTTTATTATATGTAGGCCACTTGATAATCCCTATTTTATTTCCATGATAGACCACAAGGCGATAACTCTTTTTGTATGCGAAACTATGGAGTGTTAAAGCAACCGCATTCTACATAAAAGCTTAATTGAATTACCACTTTTGTTATGTGCTTTGTGATTGTTTTTTGCTGTTGCAACAGTATAGTAAAAATAGTTATGGTCGTAGATAGTAGTAGGTAGTGCAGCAACAGCAGTACTTTAAAATGCATGCAATGAGCGCTAAACGTTGCTATTGTGTTGACTCTGACGCCTTAATGTAGGCAACAGTTTTGTTCGTTTAGTGCTACTTATGCTAACACTTGCTTCAAAACCCTCATACACACACACACCCACGCGCTCACTTATAAAAACAGCTTCTCTCACATTCAGTCATTGAGTTTTCGTGCATATGAAAGAGTGAAAGTGGAGTGTATATGTATGTATGTGTGTATGTTTGGTTGTTTCTATCTCTATGCAAGTGGTATTGGAGTGTAGTTTGCAAAGTATTTCACATCACCCATATGCAAAAACAAATTCTCGAAACATACACACAAACACACCAAACACACTCATATACCTTCACACCTACTCTTCTGTTCTTCTGGCATATGTATATTCAGCCATCAGCATAGCTTTTGGCTAGAAAATGAGGAAAAGTAGAAAGAACGCTAAAGTAAAATATAAGCAAGCTGTGTAACAATTAATTGTTATCTATATATAACAACTACTACAACAACACCAACAACAATGTTGGTAGTAGCAACAAAAATAACATATATAAAAAGAAACTTTTAATTTCATTACATATTTGTAGAGAAGAGTACGAGCTTAGTTAAGTGAGTTACTTAAGGGTAGGCAAGGTACGTAGAGTGAGGCATTATGAGTAAAGGAGTTTTTGTCAGCTGGTATGGTTCGAGGGCATAATTGATTGCAGATGTTCTTGTTTGGTTTAGTTATGGAATTTCTGGCATTTTTTAGGCCATGAATTTGTTTGTTCAGAGTTTGGTTTGTTATATCAGGCTTTAGTGATGCTGTTGCTTGTTGTTATTGCTATGAGTGACTGAAGAGGCAAGCAGGCTGGTTATTGGTTAGGGATGTCATTAGCTATGTGGGTATTTATATCCATTCTTATGTTGGGGGTTATTGGTGGCTGCATCATAAAAAAAAATTTTGCCATACCATTTCTAATAAATATATACAAATATTAAATTCTGATTACAGATTAAGTAGC
>PGFW01064821.1:0-14526 GCA_003123925.1 Haematobia irritans | reverse complement strand
GATATATATAAAAAAAAATATATTTTCTATACAAAATTAATGTCAAAATTTTATTTCTATAAACAAAATTTATTTTTGTTCCATTTATATTTTTTTCTGGTTGGAAATTTATTTTATTTAATTTAATTTTAATATTTTAAATTTTGGGATTTTTTTATAATAATTATTTTATAAAAACACACACAATTTTAAACAACAATTCAAATTTTTATAAATAATTTTAATTGAAACTACACACAAAAAAAGTGAACTCTGTGTTTCACTAAAACCAATTTAACTTTGTTTTAGTTACTCTAATAATTTTTTGCGGTACGTTATAAAACCGAACTAAAAACGGGGAAAAAATTAAACACAAAATAAAGTAAAAAGATGTACTAAATTCTTACTTCTCACCCAAATAGTTCAATTATTACTTTAAATTCTGCTCAAAACTTTACTACATTCGTCATCATCGCAACTTCGTATTCACTAAAGAACATTCTTGCCAATTTTGAACTCCATTTTCTTCTTTTCAAACCTAACAACAATTTTCTTTAACAAGTGGAAAAAATTATGTTATAAATTTTCTTCGAATTTGTCGAAAAAAAAAAAAAAAAAAAAAAAAAAAAAAAAAAAAAAAAAAAAAAAAAATATTTTACTTATTTTTGTGATATCGGCATGAGTTAGCGTTTCTAATACTATCTACGTTAAAATTTATAAAAAACTATCAAAAATTTTTCTAAAAATTACAACCTATATGTTTTCTTCCGCTGGTGGGTGTCACCTGTTTTTCTCTACTTCAGTGTTATTTATTTTTTTCAAACCTGACTATTCCTTGGTACTCACATATCCACAAACAGCTTAACATTTGTGTTTGAGGTTTTCTGCGTTTAAAAATTTAAAATTATTGTTATATTATATTTTTTAAAATATTTAATATATTCACAATAAATCTTCTAGTAATTCTGCTCACCTTTTTTAGTTTGAAAATTTTATAAATTTCTCGTTATCGACCATAATATTTCAATTTTTATTCCATATGTTTTCTAATTTTTTGCTCTTAAAAAGAAATACCATTATATAATTGCATGTATCATAAAAGTGATTAATGATTTTTGCAGTATTTAATTTATTTATGTTTTTATTTTTTTTTTCTTTAACTATCCTCTGTATTACATTTTTTGCAGAAATTCATAGCTTGCCACGAAAATTTTTAAACTGTCTTGTGTTTGTATTTGACTTGGAATGACTTTTACTTCCGATACTGTAGCTTTATTTAATTATGGGGGCGTAATTATGTCTGAGCTTAGTGCTAATGACGGTGATGATGATGGTTCTAGTTTTTTTTTTTATTATACTCCACTCCTAACTTTTACTAGTATTTTATTTTTTTTTTTTTTTTATATTTCGAGTTAAAAAAACCGCTTTTATGTGTGATCATATGGTAATGCGCGCAAAGGACTAACCATGTCTATGGACTTTAAGTTGGTAGGATTCCATTCTTCGTATTTTGTTAAGACTTCTTAAGCCGACCTAACCATACTCCAAGTACCCCCCCCAGACAACCGTAGATAGCAGCAGCAGCATCAATGAATTGTGGATTTTGTGGAAAAAATATGGTTTGCGCATATTCCATATATCCATGGCATTATTTTGGATACCAAAAGAAATGTAAACAATGGTATTCCAAGATAACCACCTGTTGATATTCATAAACAAAACATTCCAAGCAAAAAACCAACCACAGGCTTTCCTCTTGCTTTTCCAAATTTCTGTGGCAATAACCCTTGCCCAAGAGTTTGCCATCAAATGCAAATGTACGACGTTATGAATGAATGTTTCCCATATCGTAGAGAACACGTGCTACGTATCCACTGGCGGATGTCTCTCAACCCTTGGGAATTATGTGAATTGAGTGGCAATATAAAGAAACCTAGGAGAATAAGAATTTTTTAGTTATAATTGTTTATTCCCTAAACACCATCATTACTAACCTTTCGTCCAAAATGTAGTGGAGATTTGGTTTAATTTTCATAAGAAATTATTAAAATTCGCTGCAAGGCTGGTAAAATTAATTTCCTTCGAATTCAATAGAAAAACCATCGGTGGCTAAGACAACCAGTTAAATTATCGCTGCTGGAGCTCGAAAAACCTGAAAAATAATTTTTAAGAAGGCTTTTCATCCTGAATTTTGGTTCTTGGAAATTATATGGTCCTGTAAGCTATGTAGTGAAGCCATTAGGCTGATATGATTTCTCTAATATTCGATCATTCATCTCAAAAAATCACACTTTTCTTTAAATACCAAAAAAAACACCCCTTATTGGAAAACCTTTTATGCGATAATTTTATTTTACTATTTCACATTTAACATTTGAATAAACCTAGAAGAGGTCAAGTAATATTTTTTTCTAATAATGAGTTTAAAAAATCATAAATCTTTAAACAGAGAATTTAAATATTCTATTTATAAAACCAAATTTTAAAACAAAATTCGCACCTTCTTTAATTGATTTCAAAATAAATAAATTTAATGAAAATAAAATAAAAAAAACACAATTCAAATAAATTTTCTTATTTATTTTTTTCTCCCGCAATTTGGCTTTTGGTTTGAATTAACCACAATTTCAGTGATTTATTGAATATATTGAACAATATATGGGCAGCGAAATATTCGAAAAAAAATAAGCTTCAAAGGCATTTTATGCAAAATTTATTTATAATTGGGTGATTTAATGTTAATGTACATTGAACTTTTATCAATAAACAAACAAAATATACGAAATATTTAATTTTGAATATTTTTTATTGAGATTAACTCCGTGATCAATGGACTATGTGGAGAAATTCTATTTGAAAAGTTCTCGGTCACTTGGGGTTGGGCGTAAAAAGTAAACTTTTATTTCATTATTTTCTAATAATTAGTTAATAAATTTTCTCTGAAAATAAAATGTTGACAAAATGTTCTATAGAAATAAAGTTTTGACAAAATTTTCTAAAGGAATCAAAGATTTTGACTAAGATTTTCTATAGAAATAAAATTTTGACAAAATTTTCTATAGAAATAAAAAAGATTTTAAACAAAATTTTCTATAAGAAATAAAATCTGACAAAAGTTTCTATAGCTATAAAATGTGATAAAAATTTCTATAGTAATAAATTTAGCAACATTTTCTATAGAAAAAATTAGACAAAATATAAACAATCACAATTTAACAGAATGTTGTATATGAAATAAAATTTGACAAAATTTTCTATATGAAATTTTGACCAATTTCTATAATTTTAACATTGATAACATTTTCTAAAGAAGACTAATTTTAAAAAAAATTGTCATAGAAATAAATATTTTGCAAAAATGTTTCGTACAGAAATAAAATTTTGACAAAAAATTTCTATAAAAATCAAATATGATGAAAATTTTCTATAAGAAAATCAAATTTAACAAATATTTTCCATAGAAATAACATTTTGGACAAAATTTTCTACAGAAAAACATTTTGACAAAATTGGTCTATGAAAAACTAACATTTTGACAATTATTCATATAGAAAGTAAAATTTGCAAAACTGTCTAATGGAAAATAGTAAGCCTTAAGAAAAAAAAGAGAATTCTATAGAAATCAATTTTGTAAAAAGAAGTTTTGCGATAAGATAATAATAAATGTTTGACAAAAATGTCCTATGAGTTGATATGAATTTTCTATACAGATACATTTTCAGCAAGGAAGTGTTTATAGACAAAAATTTATAAAAAATGAATGTTGAGCAAAATATTACCTATAAAAAATAAAAATTTTTACGAGAGGATGATTTTCTATAAGACCATAAAAATTATGACAAATTTTCAACTGGAGGAAAGCTAGAGAGATAAATTGAGCGAGAATTTTTATGAAAATAAAAATTCTTCTATAGAATTAAAAATTTGCAAAAATAGATTAAAATTTTGACATTGAACAAATTTTCTAATAGAAATAACATTCTGACAAAATTTGGCGGGGCTTAACTATAGAAAATAAATTTGACAAAATTTTCTATAGAAATATAAATGTTGGCAAAAATTGTCCATAGAAAATAAATGTTGGCAAAATTTGTCCATAGAAATAGAAATTTGCAAAAGATTGGTCTGATTGAAAAATAAACTGTTGAAGAAAGTAAAATTTTAAATATTAATTTTTATAGAAATAAAATTTTGACAATTCTCCTGGATGAATTTTAAACAAAAGTTTTGACACGAATTTTCCTATGAGGAAATAAAAAATTTTTTTTTAAAAAACCCCATTGTCTTATAGAAATAAATTCGTGGAACAAAATTTTATACAGAAATAAAATTTTATAAAACAAGTAATTAATAATAGGGAAAAACTAAGAGGATATTGATGAAATTTTCCTATAAAAAATAAATCTGGACAAAAATTTTGGACAGAAATTTTCTCAGAGAAATATACAATTGGTTGACAGTATGTGTGTCTTATAGTGAAATAACTTTTTGATAAAATTTTCTTAATAAAAATAAATATTTTAGACAGATATTTCTATGAAAAAGGGAAATTATGACAGGGGAGGAGCGCTGAGGGGGGATGCGGAGATGGGAGAGGACGCGGGGAGAGAGGAAATTTTCTATGGAAAAATAAACTGTTGAAAAAAATTTTTGCTATAGAAATAACTTTTTGGACAAAATTTTCTATAGAAATAAAATTTTGACAAAATTTTCTATAAAATAAATCCTTCACAAAAATTTTTAGTAGAGAATAAAATATTCTAGTAGAGATTAATATTTTTCACAAAATTTTCTATAGAATAAAATTTTTGACAAATATTTTCTATAGAATTATAAATTTTGACAGGAACCAAAGTTGGTCTATAAAAATAACATTTTTTATAAAAAAATAAACATTTTCGACAAAAAGGTTTCTCTATTGAAGATCAAAAATATTGACGCGAGAAGTGTTTTTATAGAAAAAAAAATTTATATAGATAGTAAAATTCTACGTGAATAAGAAATACACCTTTATGAGCGAAGAATATTCTAATGAAATACGGCGAAAGTTGTTTGAGCGAAAATTTTTCTATAGAGAATAAGACGTTGTCCAATGATTGTTGGACTTTTGTTGGATATTCGGATAGCTGTGAAAGCCGAGTGCACTTGACTAAACTAACGTGTAAGGGGCTGTAAAAGCAAAAAGCGAAAGAAAAGGTGAGATGATTTGTAAAATTTATTTGGGCAAAAAGACCTATAGACTAGCAAAGATGGTTATAGAGATGGACGCACGTTTCGGAAGGGAATTACCGAGGACATTCCTCATCAGCATCCTCTACTTGCAGCAAAAAACTATCAAACCAGATGGACGTCGAGAAAGTCAAGGAGAGATTCAGCGACAGAATGGTGGCATTATTAAGCGCAAGAGACATATGTGAACGGGATGGGCCGACACGTGAAACCTGTCAGAAAAAAGGTTTACATATGATGAAGACCCGACTTATGGCCGGAAATAAATTCGTAACAAATAACGTATCTCTTATTCCTTAATTTAGGAAGCTGTAAATAAAAGAAAGAACAACAACTAAATGATTAAAGAACAAAACCAGAAAACAGATAACAGAACGAAATAACTTTTGTGACACAAATTCACCTAGAAATAAATTTGGACAAAGAATTTTCTATAGAAATAGGTAAAACTTTTGAACAAAATTGTTCTAAAATAGAAAGATAGTGGAAATTTTGACAAAAATTTTCTGATAGAAAAGTAAAATTTTGACAAAAGATTTATTATAGAAATACAGAATTTTGAGACGTAACTTTTCTACAAGAAAAAAAATTTGAGCAATATTTTCTATGATAGAAGTAAAAATTGTGACAGAATGTTCTAATGAAAAATAAACTGTTGGAACAAATTTCTAGAGAAGATAAGAAATTAAATTGACAAAGATTTTCTAATAGAATAAAATGTTTGACAAAATTTATATAGAAATAAATTTTCGCAATAGACTTAAGAGATTTTTGTTTGGTAAGTTGTTTTGCTCGTGCCAATTTTGCTCGAATTATTTTGGCTCGAGTGGCCAACCACGAGGCCAAAAATTGATTCACCCCAGAAGATGAAGGAATAATCATGTCACTCGGCCTACTTAAGGAAATACCGATCATTATCCATTCGTTTGAAAAAAATCACTATCGTAACATTTATGGTTAATTGGATCGAAGGTCTTTCGAATAATTAAAGGATATTGGTGAATAAAGGAAAATCTGCTAAAACATCAAAAGGCAAACGCAATATAAATTTCTATTACTTTACATCAAGAAGATGTTGCAACACAAATTTTTTCTAATTCAATTCCTTAATAATTTGAGATGTAATAAGCTGAGGGCTGTCAATGAAGTACGTTGTTCATACAAACCTCAGGGCACCCACTAGCATTCTCACCAGAGAAGTGCTTTGTAACTTAATTCATAGCGACATGATTCATTGGAATTCCAATGCTTTTTCTTAATGTTAGTTCTCACTTGGTTTGTGTTGTTGCTTCTTCAGATCATTGTTATTCTAAAAGGATTCGACAGGAAACTTTCCTTATCATGTGAGTATTGCTAATGGAAAGTTTGTTTTAACTGTAATTGCTAAGAAACTAGAAATTGATTTTGGAACAGAAGGGGAGGGCATTTGAAGGAGTAGAGAGAAATTAAAAGAACTAAAAGAAGAGGAAAGTCATTTAATAAAAAAAAAATATGCACTGAGAGATAAAGATAAAATTAAGAAATAAGGCTAATACTACTATAACTACACATAAGTAAAATAAATCAAATATATTGTAAGCAAAAACAGCTTATCTTTTTTAAAACGAGATAGTAGCATATAAACAAATTAAAAAAAGCTTAAAGCGCTTTTATCCATGGAGTCGAAAACGCTTTTGTTGTTAGAGTGAACCTAATCCTCATTCTAATATCAAATAGAACTGATTATGGATTTAAATTCTTTAAGTAAATAAAAAATAAGTCTAATTTGTTGAGAATTGGCGAAGAATATGTTAAATATTTGAAAATTGAAATATTTTCCCAATTTCCATTAAGATTTCTTAATAAGTTCAATTGGCTTCATGTTCAATATTCCCATGCCATTTTGAAAGTATCAGAAAAGTTCATTAAACTTTTAACCAAATGAAATACTATTAAAGATTCATCGTCATTAGATGCAGCAACTTTGAGTTGTGTAAAAAGTTTGAGCAAGCGGAATAATATATTGATAGAAAACGTCAAGGCAACATTATCACAAAATGAACACATATGATACTTTGAGGGCCTAAGGAATTTCATTTGAGAATTTGCTTATTGTATATAGGCCTAATAAAGCAAACTAAATAAGAAAGAGTTATTTTAAACAAGGAACAGCTATAAGTCAGAATCATTATAATTGATTATATTCTGTTTAATTTTTTGTGTTTTCACCTGTAATTTTAAGTTTTTGTAAATTCATTGACATTCGTCGTTATGTCAAAAAAATCGTCTGCTTATCGGATAAAAGTTTTTGATTTGTTAGCCCAAAATCATATGGACCGGATATCAGCCCACATACTCCAAAACGAAAATTTTTTGTTTTTACTTTACAAAATAAAAGAGAATTAATTCCTTAAAGTGTTATATGGATATTGTTTCTTAAGTTGATCATAATAAAATATAGTGGGGTCAAGGTGTTATCTGTTTGTGATAAAAATCTCACATATAATCCTTTGTACATTATAAAAACCCCCTATTTAAGCATTACCACCTTTAAGCAAATGTGAACAAGTTTTATTTATTTAAAATTGAAGATAAAATATTCTTAACTCTTCAATATAATTTTCTTTTTCTAATCATTTTTTTTTTTTTTGTCTCGACTTACCCTACCTTCTTTTTCTAATTATAAAGGTATGCAATATTTCTCATTTTTGTTTTTGCTGAAATAATTATATTCGCTATAACCGGGAAGTAAACAATTCAATAAAAAAGTCTGTTGTCTGTAGACAATATAATTTACATATTATGTATATGTGTGTAGCTAATGTCATTTCCTCATATCAATATTCAGGTATTTTTATTTAATCTTTGAGATTGTGTAGGGGTGAGAGAAAATGTCATAGAGAGAGAGAGAAGGGAAGCATGATACAAAGCTATTGTATGTAAATTACTTTGACTAGGGACAACAACTTTTCCAAGTGTGGGTTTTAACCATAAAAATACTTATTTTTTCAGAGTGTATGCTGTGGGCCGTGGAAACTATATACAAAAATCCTAAGCGAGGGGAATTAAGGATTGAGACCTCTCTTACGAATATTAAAAAAGATGCATACGAGGGACAATCACATAGATCTATAATTTATCAAATAATCGTTGCATCAACCAAAGAAAGGCTTTACTTCTTTCAAGGTTTTATTGTAAAAAAATTATTTTTAATGTCATTATTAATATATATAAGATATAATACTTTTAATATATTCTTTCGAATATTAATTATTCCATAATTATTTATCTGGATACTAACTCTCCGTAACACTAAATTTTTAAAACTCTTTAGGTCTCTCCAGATGTATTATATTCTCCCTCTAGACATTTCTTATTTTCACACATATTACACTCACCTAAGCCTTAGATATATTATTTATTGTGGATCCAAACCACAATTGTATTTCTATAGACAACATTTTTTTTTTGCAAAATTTGATTGCAATGTAAAATTTTTGTAAATTTTTTTTCGATAGAATATTTTTCAAAATTGTATTCCATAAACAAATTTTGCAAATTTATTTCCTATAAAAATTGCAAAATTTTATTCTTTAAGTAATTTTCAAAATATTATTTCCATGGAAAATATTTGCAAAATTTTATTTCTATAGAATTTTTTTGCAAAATTTTATTTTTACAAAATTTTGTAAAACTTTTATTTCTATAGAAAAGTTTTACAAAATTTTTTTTCTATAGAAAATTTTTGCACATATTTATTTCTACAGAAAATTTGTACAAAATTTTCAATAGAAAAATTTCTATAGAAAATTTTTACAAAATTTTATTTCTATAGAAAATCTTTGCAAATTTTTATTTCTAGAGAAAATTTTTACAAAATTTCACTACTATAGAAAAATTGTATTTCTATAAAAAATTTTTGCAAAATTTTATTTCTACAGAAAATGTTTTCAATTTTTTTCTAATTGAATTTTTTTGGGCAATTTTTTCTATAGAAATATATTGGCAATATATTTTGTTTCTATAAGACAATAGTTTGGGCAATTTTTTATAAGATTTTTTTTTTTAAGCTTTTGTTTCTATTGAAAATTTTGTCAAAATTTTATTTCTGTAAGAAAATTGTTTGTAAGAAGAAATAAAATTTTATTTTCTATAGAAAATTTTTGTAAAACTATATTTGATTAGGATGCTAGACATGCACTATCTGCGATATTTGTATTTAGGATAGATAAGGTTTATGGCATAATAAAATGGAAATGTATTACATGTGTAGCCGTAGCTGATAACGCAAGCAATGTATGTTGCACATGCGTGGCCATAATTATTATTAATTAGGGGTTCCAATGTTCTTATCTTTTACATTTTAAGAATATTTTTTACGATTGTAGCTAGTTTAAAGATTTAGTATAATAAGGATACTATTTTTTACAATAAATATGACTTACAACCACTCAACAGTATAGAGACTATAATTTCTTTACCAATTTCTATAGAACATTTTGCAATATTTTATTTCTATGGAAATTTTGCAAAATTTTTATTTCTATTAAAAAATTAATTTTTATTTATTTTGTTTGAAAAAAAATTGTTTTTTATGGAAAAATGTATGCCAACGTTTTCTTCTTTCTCAAATATGCCACAAACAAAGTGTTTGAAGAAATTTTTCATAATAAAAAATTGACTAAAATTATATACAAAAAATTAATTATGGAAAATTTATTATAACGAAAAAATAAAAAAAAATCCTAATGACTATATTTTTTGGTCAAAAATTTATTATTCATAAAGAAAGTCAAATACATTAGAAAAGCAAATTTGTAAAAGATTTTGACAAAATTTATATTTGAATTCAAGTTTTGCCATCTTTTATTTCTAATAGAAAATTTTTGTAAAAGATTTTATTTCTATAGAAAATTTTGTAAAATTTTATTTGCTATAGAAAATTTTTGCAAAATTTTATTTTCTATAAAATTTTTGCAAAAAATTTTCTAAAATGAAAAAAATTTTTATAGAAATAAAATTTTTGCAAAAAAATTTAATAGAAATAATAATTTTGAGAAAAATGTTTCTAATAGAAAGTAAAATTTTACAAAATTTTTCTAATAAGAAATAAAATTTTGTAAAAATTTTCCTAGAAATAATTTTGCAAAAAATTTTCTATATACACTAAAATTTTGTACAAATTTTGATAGAAATAAATTTTTGCAAATTTTTATTTCTATAAAAAAAATTTTTTTTGCAAAATTTTTTTTCTATAGAAAATTTTTGTAGAAATAAAATTTGCAAAAATTTATTTCTATGGAAAATTTGTACAAAATTTTATTTATATAGAAAATTTTTTGCAAAAATGTATTTCTATGGAAAATTTTATTTCTATAGAAAAATTTTGTAAAATTTTATTTCTATAGAAAATTTTTCCAAAATTTTATTTCTATAAAAAATTTTTTGCAAAAATTTTTATTTCTATAAAAATTTTGCAAAATTTTATTTCTATACAAAATAGTTGCAAAATAAGTCTTGGGGTATGTCAGCCGACATAAGACTGGGAAATCTGGAGGGCCTATCCTCCAGCTAATGAATCACAGTGGGACAGTAATGGCTTTACTTAAATCATATTAACACTCAATTTTCAAACAAATAGTAAACCGCAAATTCCCAATAAATTTATTTCAACGTGCAATTTTAATTAACTTACATTTAGCAGAAATTTCAAAGCCTTTCCAATACCATGGAAATCACTATTTTTCACATACGACTATGATGAGACATAATAATCCGGAATAAGCCCCAAAAATGATGTGAAAATAACAATAACCAGCGCTTACGCAGTTTGTGGTTAGACACTTCATACACGGCAAAAGCAAATATATAAATGGTGCTCTGTGGTGCGGTGGTAGTTTACGCACTCAGAACAGAGGGAAGCCGTTGCATGCCTTTTGTCCACCGTTAGTGGAAGCGTAACAAATTATTTTCACTTAAATTAAACTTGTTCAAAGTAAAAAAAAAAAAAAAAAGAATCCTCTGTGGAATATGTGTGGCTGTTGTCAAAGGGCTTGCGGTTATGGCGTTAATGCAATCTTTCAGCTAAAATTCTCTTTTATTACCGAGCCATCAAATGCACAAAGGCCTTTTGGGATTGGGGGAAGTTCAATTTTATATTGAATGAAATCTCTATTCTCTCTTTAATCGCATTGCAAATGTCAAGGCCTTCTCGCATCCAAACTGCCTATTGGGTATACGAATTTCTAACACATTTCTAAAAGATAGCAGGCAATCGCAGTTTCAATTTTTAAACGAAAGTCATTTCTAACACCCTTTTCTTTGGGGAAGGATACTTGCAAATGACTATATCAATTTCTTATTGAATGCCGTCTTGCTTTCATAAAAATATTAACATTCTACAACAAAATAACTGAACGATCAGGAACCTGAGGAGGCAAGATGCATGAAACGCTAGCTAACTTTTCCTTTGAAAATAAGTTTCTTTTATTTTCCTCACAAGCAAGCAATTAAACTTATGCAACGACTTTCAATGGTGGTGCCATTGTCATCGTCATCATCGTCAACCCAATAGTCCCAAAGAATGCATCTCAATTATGGTGTAATTAAGCAGTACTTAAGTTATTTTGACTGGCATTGAGGACTTTCAACGCAAACTGTCCCAAAATGGCAATTACAGACCTCACCGTCTTCTTGCCAAAAAATAAAGCCCAGCAAGCCGAAAAAGGCAATCACAACTTTTGTAAACAACAATTAAAATAGTTTCTAGTGTTCATTGTCTATGCCATATACCATGGACAGCAAACATGTCACTCAATCCCACTTAATTGAGTAAGCTTCTTTAGAAAAATTTAACAAGTGACCTAGGTAATTGTCAAACAGAACAGGCATTAGAAAAAGCTAGCAGCTATCAGGGAACATGAATGGCCTATTAAGTTTCATAAAGTGGTGGATTTATTTTAGCTTTCTTCAAAAATGGAGATTTTAAAATGCTATAAAAAATTTGTGAACAGTTTTATGTCCACAGAAAATTTGTCAAATTTTGATCAAAATTTTAATTTCTATAAAAAAAAAAGTTTAATATTGTATTTCTATACTAAAATTTGTCTAAATTCAAGTATTGTTTTAGTACAAAATTTGCCATAATTATAATTTTGTAAAAAAATTTCAATTTTTTGCGGAAAATTTATTTAACTCTTTTTTGCAAAATAAGTTTATGCTAAATTTTTTCGGAAAATAAAAAATCCTAATAATTTATATATTTTGCTTGTTTGTCAAAAAAATTTTAATTTTAAAAAAAATTTTTTTTTTTTCAAATAATAATTTTTGATTACAAAATTTTATTTTTAAATGAAAATTTTGTCATAATTTGAACTTGTTGTGAAAGACCTCTTGTCAATTTTTTTAAGGAAAGTATTCATACCAAACTTTTTAATACAAAAAAAATTTGTTTTTTGCTAAATAAAAATATTCTTCCTAATAACTTTTATTTTTTGAATTTATTGGCCAAAATTTTTATTGTATAAGAAAAAAATGTGTCATAATTTAAATTTTTGTTGGAAATTTTTGTCCAAAGTGTCATGAATTAATTTTTGTAAAAAATTTCCAATGCTTTATGGAAAATTTATTTGTTGCTTAAAACTTCAATAATTTTAATTTTAGTAGACAATTTTGTCGTAATTGTATTTTTTTTTTGAAAACAAAACGTAATTTTTTACGAGACAATTGTTCAAAACTCTTTTTTGGAAAATTACTTTATGCTTATAATTTTTCGGAAATAAATCATAATAATTTATATTGCTTATTGGTCTAAATTTTATAAAAAAATTTAGATTATTATGTTTGTATAAAATTTTATTAAATAGATTAGTTTTGTAGAAAATTTTTATATTTATTTACTTCCATGTAATCGAAACCAATAATTGGCCATATACATTATTATTATTAAAAGTGTAATAATGTTAATACATTTTGTCAAAATTTTATTTTTGTAAAATTAAAATTGTAAAGTTTTTATTTGGATTATTTGGCTATATTTTCAAAATAAATATTTACTAATAATTATATTTCTGCTCAATTTAATTTTTTATAAACGTGACATAAATTATTTGTGTGATTTTCCCGATTACTTAATTTAAATTATTCTTTTCGGAATTCATTTATAACTCTTTTTTTTTGTTATGGCTAATTTTTTTCGGAAATAAAAAAAAAAAATTTAATAAGTTTTATTTTTTGCTTCTTGGTCAAATTTTATTTAAAAGATATATATTTCATATCATACTCTTTTTATTTTGAGAGTATACTTTTGTTTTTTTCACGGTAAAAATCTATAAATTTTTTTTGCTCTTGTCAAATTTTATTTAAAAGAAAAATATTTATTTGGTTGTACAAAATTTACTTTTAAAATTATTTTTGTAAACTAAAATTGTCCAATTTTTTATATGGTTATTTTGCTACAGTTTTCGAAAAGAAACATTTTATTTTATCTAAATAATTATATTTTTTTATCAAAATTTCGTTTTTATAAAAAAAGTCTCATAAAGTAATTTTTGTTGTAGAAAATTTGTTCAAATTTTATTTTATTATTATTTTTATTTATATATAAATATTGTAAATTATTATATAAATATTGTAAAAATTTTTATGGAAAGTTTATTCAACCTTTTATTATGTAAAATTTATTTTTTGCTAAGCAGTTTTTTCGGAAAGTAAAACAAAAAATCCCTAAATGATATATATTTTTTTTAAATTGTCTAAATTTAATTTTTGTATTTTATTTTTTGTATAAAAATAATTGTCATTTTTTAATGAAAGATTTTTAATTTTTTTTAATGTAAAGAGGTTTTTCTAAATTATTTCGAAAAATTAAAAAAATATATTTCCTCAAGTAATTTTATTGTTTTATTACAAAAGAAATTATATTCCTTTGTAATGACTAAACAAGCTATTATAAAAAACTCAAAATTTATTCAATAAAAACTGAAGTGGTGGAGAATGTTACATTTATGTATTTTCCAAGAGAAATTGTTCTTTATTAATTATAATGATAAAGTAAATACTTGGAAATTGACAAGTCCTTCAAATATTCCACAAGGTAAAAGAAAACTGTTGGCACTTGAATTTCAAATATTACATTCATCATTGTCCGACACTTTATGATAAATCAGTCGATCTAATTTCTCCAAGATGGAAAACGTAATTCGCATACGACAAACAATAACTAACGAGACATCTATCAATTCACATGGCTATGGATAAATTATTTAACTATTAGTGAGAGATTGCGTATTTATTTATCCAAACTAAAAAAAACTACTATTAGGGCTTTTGCCAAAGCAG
>PGFW01064819.1:0-10022 GCA_003123925.1 Haematobia irritans | reverse complement strand
CATTTACAGGGTGACTTATATGTGTTGCACCAACTTCAGGTTGTTTTTATTTCTAAAACGACCTCTGAACGCGTCTGAACAGCTGACAGATGTTATTCCAGTGAGAGTTCATTTTTATTGTATTTACAAAAAAAAGTGGGCCCAAAGAGGTCAGTTGAAATCAGCACCTTCGATTGGTTAATGCAGAATTCAAACTCGCCCTGATGGTAATGAAGTGGGGCCAGCACCGTAACGGGCCGAATTGGTTGCTCATCGTCTGTGAGGTCAAAATAAATGCCGCTATGTATAGGAAAATATCCCAAAGACAGTAATTTTTGGCGTTATCATGGCAGACAAAAATTTGGCCGCAGGCCGTGGACACTCCAACAGGTCGCGAGAACGCGATGGACAGCTCAACAGGTTTCAGCACTTATTCGGAACAGCAAACAGTAAAATATCGAGGACTTTTTGTCATAAAGGCGTGGGTTGAAATTGTAAAAGGCCCGATGTTTGAATGTGAAACCCACTAAACGCGCAAAGTTTTTTTCGCCCGAATTTTATTTGACATTTTCTCTATTTCAGACTTACTCAATTTGACCATGAGAGATAACACAATCCCACAACGTTGTTTAAATGTCCAAGAAATGGCAACAGTGGATGAGCAAATAAAAAGTTGTTTATCATCTCACGATACGCGAACACCATTCCACAGTAACTGGCCTGACCGGAGCTCATTTTGGAAAAAATACGGGCCGATGATGGCCGCCAGCCGCTAAACCGGCACGCAAACAGTCCACTCTTGTGGGTGCATTGGTTTTTTTCGACAATCACTCTTTGGATTGCTTCGTTCGCCCCAATGCGGGCAATTCTGTTATTGACGAATCCACTGAGGTGAAAATGTGCGCTCATCACTGAAGATGAATTTTCTTCGAAATTGATCATCACTGTTGCCAATTTCTTGGAGCCATTTAACACGTTTGTGCGGATTGTGGTATCTCTCCATGGTTTCAAATTGGAGTAAGTTTTGAAATAGAGAAAGTGTCCAATAAAATTCGGGAAAAAAACTTGGCGTTTAGGTGTGGTTCACATTTTCACATACGGCCTTTACAATTCAACTATCACGCCTTTATGACAAAGAAGCTCCTCGATATTTTTTACTGTTTGCCTGTTCCGAAATAAGGTGCTGAAAACCTGTTTTGAGTGTCCATGGTCTGCGACTGTTTTGGACGTGTCCAACGGCCTGCCGAGCGTGAAATTTTTTGTCTTGCCCAGGATAGCCAAAATACTGTCTTTGATATTTTGCCTAATAATAGCCGGCATTTATTTTGACCATCACAGACGATGAGCAACCATCGCCGTTACGGTGGCCCCACTTCATTACCAATCACGGGGAGTTTGAATTCTGGATTATCATGAAGTGCTGATTTTCACTGACGCTCTTTGGCGCACTTTTTTTTGTAAACAATAAAATGAACTCTCATCTGAATAAATCTGTCAGGCTGTCAGACGGTCAGAGCGTTTTAGAAATAATAACAACCTGAAGTTGGGTGCAACACATATAAGTCACCCTGTAAATGTATCGACAGATATTACAATGATAAGCTAATTCTTCTTTAGTCTTTAAATTAATATGCAATATGTGTGTTGTTGTTGTTGTTTTTGTTCAATTCACATTTCTAACATTTTTACCATTCCTCGCACTTGGCATGGGCATAAAAGCCTAAGCCGACATTTTCCCACAAATATTGCTGTTGCCATTAAGACTCACTTAGGGCAATACAGCCGAAGAAAGTCAATCAAACAAAACAGAAATTAACGTAATCGAATTATTGTCACTGGGAGTAACTGCAACTATTGACGAGTTTGTTCGTCAGTCATTGCCAAAACAGTAACGAGCAAATGTAGTTTTCAACAAATACGGAATAATTGAAATTTTTTTTAATATCTATCCCCCCCCTTATTTATTGGAAAATAGGTGAATGAGGGACAACGGCAAACAAATAATCAAAATCCTATGTAAACAAAGCTATTACTTAAGTAGACGTAAATAATTATGCATTAGTTTGTGTTTTACTCCAGCTGCCATCATTACCATTGTTAGTCCGGAAAATTGCAATAAAGTCAGAAACTGCATAATTGCACTCAACAAACCCGCCAATGCAATTCATCATTTCAGAATCACCTACAAACCGTCAAACTAACTTGGCTTGAACATTGGACGGACACCAACAATTGCGCCAAGAGAAACGACTGGCGATGAATGAAAGTGTAAGCACTTTTTGTCGGTTTTTTGCGTGTTGTTGTTGGCCATAAACTTATCTCAAGATTTACACCGCTCATTATTTCGGGTTTTTTTTTTAACCAATGCATTGTTGGGCACAGATAGTGAAGCGCATAATGCATTTTTGGTAACGCGAATTTCAAGTCCAAGATTCAGAAAAAAGATTTCACCAAATATTTTACCAATTAAATCAGTTAAGATTGAATCTCGAAAATAATTAATAATTTTATTTTTATCAAATTCATACTATAATACTAAATAATTAAATGCGTTATACTTTTCAAGTCAGTTAAGAAGATAAATGTTCATTACCAAATTATTATTTATTAAATTAAAAAACAAAATATATTATTATATTAAAATATATTGAGAAATATATCCCGCCATACCAACGTTGGGGGTTATATTAACCTGCATTTTCGCGATTGTTTTTTCTGTGTACTTACAAAAATAAAAATAGGCACCTAAAAAATTACCAAATTAAACAATTGATTGGATGTTGTAAACGTAATCATTTAAAAAATTGTCTGATACAATTAAATTTTTAATCAAATTAAAAACTTAAATAAGTTAAGAAAACGAATAAATTAATAGTTCCAATTAACATTTTCATTAAATAATAAAAACTATTTCCAATCAAAAATATAATTGAAAATTTTATTCGGAAATTATGTTTATTAGTTTGATTACAAATACAAAATTTATTATTGTCATTCCAAACTTTTTTTTATTTATCAAGTCGCGCAAGAGAAATCTTAAGAAATCGTCAAATCGTATGAGCTTCTTTTAACAATTCAAGGAAAAATGTACTATAATAATTTTTTAAATAAATAACTTATAAATATTTTTTTTTTTTGTTAATTGATGACATGTGACTTTTCTTATGTATTTTTGATCTGCTGATTTCGAAAGTAATTAAAAACAGTATATACGGCCGCAGTTCGGCCAGGCCGAATCTTATGTACGCCCCACCATGGAAATTTGGCGTAGAAACTTCTACGAAAGACTGTCATCCACCAAATCGAATTACTTGGGTTGTGGTATCTTAAAACTTCTTATTCCTGGCATGGTTGTTGATACCAATAATACTAACATCACGTACCAAATTCTCAACCGAATGGGAAGTATTTTGCTCTTCCAAGGGGCTCGTGGAGGTCAATCTGAGGATCGGTTTAATATGGCCTATGATTATAATTAATGGACCGATATCGACCCATTTTTGCAATGTGAGTTTGAGGCCGATATATTAAGACCAGCGTACCAAATTTCAACTTGAATCAGAATGAATTTTGGTCTTCGAAAGAGGTTTCCGGAGGTCAAAATCTGGTGATCGGTTTATATGGGGCCATTATAATTATGAGCCGATGTGGACGGGCACATTTTGCATGGTTGTTAGAGACGCATCATACTAACATCACGTACCAATTCAGCCAATAATCGGATGAAAATTTGCTTCTCTTAGAGGCCTCGCAAGCCAAATTCGGGGGATCGTTTTATATGGGGCCTTTATATAATTATTGGACCGATGTGGACGCAATTTTTGCATGGTTGTTCGGAGACCATATACTAACACGCATGTACCAATTTCAGCCGGAATCGGATGCAAATTTGCTTTCTCTTAGAGGTCCTGCGAGGCCAAATGGGGGATCGTTTAATATGGGGGCTATATATAATTTGGACGGCGATGTGGACCATATTTTTTGCATGGTTGTTCGAGACCATAATACTACACGCATGTACCAAAATTTCAGCCGGATCGGAATGAGAAAAGAAAAATTTGCTTCTCTAGGGGCCTCGCAAGCGCAAATCGGGGATCGTTATATGGGGGCTATATATAATTATGACCGATGTGGACGCAATTTTTGCCATGGTTTTCAAGAGACATATACTAACACCATGTAACCAAATTTAGTCGTGATCGGATGAAATTGCTTTCTCTTAGGCTCGCAAGCCTAAAATCGGGGATCGTTTATATGGGTATATATAATTATGGGACCGGATGTGGACCAATTTTGATGTTGTTAGAGACACTATACAACACCATGTAACAAATTTCAGCCGACTGATGAAATTGCTTCTTCCTTTAGAGGATCCCCTCGAAGCCAAATTTGGGGTTCCGTTTATATGGGGGCTATACGTAAAAGTGGACCGATAATGGACCATTTGCAATCCCGCCCATCCGACCTACACATAACACTAACTGTGGCGAAGGTTTCAAGTCGATAGTGCTTGTTCGTTTCGCAAGTTTAGCGTGATTTCACAGACGGACGGACGGACGGACGGACGGACGGACGGACGGACGGACGGACGGACATGGCTCAATTCGACTCAAGAATTTCACCACGAACCCAGAATATATATACTTTTTATGGGTCTTTAGAGCAATATTTCAGATGTGTTCAACGGAATGACAAAGTTAATATACGCCCCATCCTATGGGTGGTAATAAAAGTTAAAAAAAATTTTTATCGATATATAATCTGACATTTCTAACTCGAGATACAATTTGTGAAAATGAACGAAAAACTAAAAATAACGGGATATCTCAAAAACTGCCCCATAATTTCTTTTTTTACATTTTTTTGTCGAATTCAGCAGATCAAAATGTACATTTTCAGTGTAAACTAGTGTAATCACAAAAAAATAAATAATAATAAAAATTGAGTTTTGATACCAAAATTTATTACATTTTTAATTGAACAAATTAAAAAATTATTTGAAAGTTCCGGAGAAATCAATGAAGTCAAATAGATATATTTTTATGTCGAATTAATTCTATGATTGATCATTTTCGCATTTTCATTTTCAATTAGGCATTTAATCGGACCAATTATTTTCGTAATTGAGTCTGAAAAAATTTTTGTGTGTATACACAGAAAATATATCAATAAAATATTTCCAATTAAAAAGTTGATTGAAATTGAATTAAAAAATTAACGGATATAATTAATTTTTTAATCATTAAAAAAAGTCTGCAAATTAAAGGGTTGATTTTTTTTTTTATTTTTAGCTAAAATAATCATTATCCCAATTAGATTTTTTAATATAACGAAAGTAGAATTAATAATTATAATAGTAAAAGTTTTGTTCGGAAATAATTATATGTATGTGATACATTAGAGGTGTGCGCGTGAGTGTAAATTTCAATCACATCACGCAGATTCACGAAGCAAAATGTTTTATTCACGCCACGCTCACGAACGATATGTGAGGTAGCCACTCACACTCATGCACATTTACGAAAATGAAAACCAGTACTTCACGGCACGAACTATTTTTAAGCTTACACCTCACGCTCGAATCCACGACAATTCACGTCACTCCACGACATTTTTCCAACGCGGAATGGGCAAAGGTAATAAATCATGAATAGAATATAGTTCGACAGCCTAAATTTATTTCAGTTATCATACGAGTAAGAATAAATCTGTGTTTTTTCGTGAACAGTGATATTTGAATTAAATATTTATTCACGCCATTCACGAACCGATTTTATTTCTCACGCAACTACATATTTGTTTCAGACGCCATTCCACGAGAGTTGCTTCAGATTTTTGTTCAAAACTCACGTGATTCAGCGCGTGTCCGACAATTTCGTGTTCACGCGGCACACCTCTAGTACAGATGCTGTTCATTTGACTCATTAAATGAATAAATAAAAATAAATTAACCGAAATATCGAAAATTTACAATTTAAGATGAAAAGTTTCGAAATAAAATAATATATTTTTAATCAGCATATTTGTTTGCTGTCTGATTCAAGTCTATATAGGGGGGGGGGGAGGGGGGGTGATATTATTAATTTTCGTTAATACAAGCAAGTTTCAATTAATTATTATTTGCCATCATTAATTTTCGTGATTGAATTAGAAAAAAAAAAATTTATATCCTCGGCATTCAGAGAATGAAGCCGACCCATTTTTGGCGGACACGGCGCTGACATAAATTTTTGCCTCTGGCGCGGCGGCCCCTTGACGACTATCCGTTATAATATGTCTCTTTTGCGGCCGGACCAAATGCAGCCATTATAAAATCAATTTTTGCAATTATTCCGAATGGTAATGAGATTAGTTGTACAACCATTCTTACAATCAAATTTTAACATTTCATCCAAATTTTCTGAAAGCTAAATTCGTACAAAATTATTATAAGCACCTTGGAGAATTGATTGTTTGTGGGCGAAAGGTTCAAAAATTGTGGACAAAATAATACACAACTATTATACATTTTTCTGAATTAAACGCGATATTTTTGATTAATTAGCGCGGCTAAATTCTGAGTCGAGATGAGTCGACATGTTCGGCGGGCGCCGTGCGACTGGGCAAAAAATTGGCCGCGCTTTATTCTCTGCTTTGGACATTGTTCTGCGAACGACTTAACCGGAATATATTCTTTACAATTATTTGGTTAGTAAATAACATAAAGTTCTTCTTTTCTTAAGGAATTTTTATGAAAATCAAACCCGGTTTCAAAATATATCCGGTACAAATGTTTCTCCATCTCTATTGTGTGTATCAAATAATGGCAATAAAAATCATTGATAATATGGTCCCCCCCGAGTGAGAGTTTCTTTATATTTCTTTCCTTCTGTTGCATAATAGTTTTTTTTTCTTTGTTTTTGTTTTTTGTGTGTGGTGTGTTTTTTTTAACTCCACAATCGTAGTAACAAAAAGTCGTAACAAAGAAACACAATAACGTTTGGCCATCAAACAATTCCCAACTGCTAGCTTTACTCTAGTTTCTCCTCTCATTTGGCATTCGCGGTAAACATACCTTTTGGCCAAATATACTGGCATAAATCGACAACGGTAATTAGGCTAAAAACGAAGATTCGAATTGAAAGTGCAGTTTTTTTTTCACGAAATGAACAATTGTTATGAGGGGTTTTCTTTTTGTGGCCACCTAATTTTCTTGTTGCCTGATATCAAACGAGGCTAAATCATGATCACGTTTGTTTTTTCTTTTATTGCCTTTCTGTGATTTCTTGTTATTGGCAACATATTTGGAGCTAAAATACATCAAACGTAGAATGTAGTTCAATGCGCATGTGCAACAACAAATACAAATGGAATATTGCATTGTATATGCTATTATTTTTTATCAAAAAAATCTAACATGGATCAGTTTGTTGGAACGAAACAGTTTAGATATTTGCATATATCAACTTACTTTTTGTAGTTAGCAACTGAGTTATATAGGGAAATGATGGTGATGCATAAAAGAGAGACCTAAAATTCAACTTCAACCCCGACGGGCGTATGAATTTATGAAAGTTATTTATTGGTAAAATACTTTAAAAACACTATTCTGCAACTCATTCAAATAATTTATTCTATTTTATGAAAAGTGTTAAAAGATTTTTCGCAATAATATAATTCATTAAGCGCATGAAAATTTCATACATTAAAAAATATAGGTTTTTAAATTGACTTAACGAAGCTCATACTTTATTTAAAGATATGGGGGTTTTTATATTAATAAATGATTTTACATAATATTTACGAAAAACAACATAAATTACTACCGTCTCAAAAAAATCGCTACTCCTAACATATGTTGCGCAAACATTTTTTGCAGGAAGAGACATTATTATTGATACCGCCGAAACTTAATATGTTTGTTTTTATGTGAGCATATTTAATGTTTGGAAGCATTTTAGTCGGCAAAAATAGTTATATGCTTGGAAGAATCCCCAAAGAAGATTATGTTTCTTTCTCACATATTTTATAACTTCACGAAATTTTTGAGTTCTTCGCATCTTTTCTGTAATACAAATATGCTGTTTTTTTTTTCAAACTGTCATTTTCTTGCTCTCGGGAATGTGCTATTCTCTTTATTCCGATACTCAATCTACTATTCAAAATTAAATAATATTTAGACTTAAGCATACCAATTTTGGCCATAATTATAACAGTTTTCCGAAACAAATCAAGCGGGTTCACAGAAATTGCCTCATTTCATTCTCATCGCTGTGTTTATGTTGATTATCTTTTTATTTAACCCTCCCGGTTTCCATTTCCTATTTCTTTCTCTATACTAAGTTTTTTCTCTCTCTCTCTCTTCTCTGCTCTCTCTCTCTTCTCTCTCTGGTCGCTCTTCTGAATAAGTATCACAACATATATATGTTTACTCGAAATTTGTAAATTTATATAATGTTTACATTCACGCATATTATTTTTATGAAACATTCATGGCCCCAAGAACATAATATATTGTAACATTTAACATATGTGTCCCAAACATTTTGTGTTAGTTTAGGACATCTACATGTTTGCACTTAAATATATTGTGTTTAAAAATTTGTGCGCCGAAACATACATTTTGTTTTTTATATCGGAACATATGAAACACATATTTTTCTAACAGTGTAGATGTAAATTTTCCTTTTGGATTATTTTTTTGAGTAAAATAAGTACCGTGGTACCCCCGCGAAAGATTTGCTACATTTTCTCAAACTTCTTTAAGTTCATAAATTAAACTTAGTGTCAATTGGGACATTACTCCCAAAGCAAATTAAAATTTTTATTTATGAAAGGCTGTGGTGGTATGATTATCTATGCAGAGCAATCATAAAATTAACCAATGATACCCACTTCCGAATCCCAATGAGACTAGATCCTAAATTGCTAGAGAACATGACTATTAATCCGCTTAAGTCGGCTTAGCCCTTGAATGTCTTGAAGTTTGCCATGAAATTTGTATTTCTACACTCTACGAAAAATATGTTTTTCATATGTTTCCGATATAAAGCAAAATGTTTTTCGGGCACAATTTTTTAAACACAATATATTTAAGTGGCAAACATGTAATGTTCCTAAAACTAACACTAAAAATGTTTGGGACACATATATTAATAATGTTAGAATATATTATGTTGGGGCATGAAACTTTCATAAATATAATGAATGTGTAACTGTAAACATTATATATAATTTTAAAAAATTTCAAGTAAACATATATATGTTGCGATATTTTCATTCGGTATCGACAGATATTACAATGATAAGCTAATTCTTCTTTAGTCTTTAAATTAATATGCAATATGTGTGTTGTTGTTGTTGTTTTTGTTCAATTCACATTTCTAACATTTTTACCATTCCTCGCACTTGGCATGGGCATAAAAGCCTAAGCCGACATTTTCCCACAAATATTGCTGTTGGCCATTAAGACTCACTTAGGCAATACAGCCGAAGAAAGTCAATCAAAACAAAACAGAAATTAACGTAATCGAATTATTGTCACTGGGAGTAACTGCAACTATTGACGAGTTGTTCGTCAGTCATTGCCAAAACAGTAACGAGCAAATGTAGTTTTCAACAAATACGGAATAATTGAAATTTTTTTTAATATCTATCCCCCCCCCTTATTTATTGGAAAATAGGTGAATGAGGGACAACGGCAAACAAATAATCAAAATCCTATGTAAACAAAGCTATTCACTTAAGTAGACGTAATAATTATGGCATTAGTTTGTGTTTTTTTTACTCCAGCTGCCATCATTACCATTGTTAGTCGGAAAATTACAATAAGTCAGAAACTGCATAATATGCACTCAACAACCCGCCAATGCAATTCATCATTCAGACAATCACACCTACAAACTCAAACTAACTTGGCTTGAACATATGGACGGACACACATTTGCGCCAAAGAAAACGACTGGCGATGAATGAAAGTGTAACACTTTTTGTCGGTTTTTTTGCTGTTGTTGTTGGCCATAACTATCTCAGATTTACACCGGCTCATATTTCGCGGTTTTTTT
>PGFW01064794.1:367-11741 GCA_003123925.1 Haematobia irritans | reverse complement strand
AAAGATATTCTTGCAATTTTGAACTCCAATTTTTTATTCAAACAACAAATCTGGTGTATGTTCAGCAAAACTAGCATTCATAGTTTAAGGACATGAAATTTTTGTACCCACTACAATGATTTGTCAGGAATATTCCACAAAATATTGCTATATTGTTTTGATTTTTCTCCTTGTAGGTTGCACTCTAAAACTTCTTCATATTTTATGGGAGAAACATTTATTTTTGTAAATGTGTTAGTATCGTACTGTACCAATATCGAAAACTCAATCTGTGAATTTGAAGCATTCTCCCATATTGACAGCGTACACCGAAAAAAGTATTTATTAAGATACTACCGACAATTGAACTAAATTTTTCTCCACTATTTGAGATTCCACAAAGCTGTTGTATAAAAAACAGGAAAAATTTTAATTGTCCTGTTGTACTATTTTTAATCGGCAGTTCATAAATTACATCAGTCTTCATAGAAGAAAAAATTAACACAAAAGAAGAAGAAAATCATTGGCGCCAAAATCATGACCATTTTAACCCATACAGTAGTTCCATTTCTTAACTAGTTTTTCGGTAAATCGTACGAAAAATTTCATTTGTTTATAGGTCATATTGATCTTTTTGTGTACGGAGTCATTACTTTTACTCTACGTTTAGTTCATAAAATTTTTGCAGACATACTTAAAAAAAGTAAAGATTTCATTAAGCTGTGTGGGAAACATTTCGATAAAAAAATAAAATTTAACTACAAGCAATAATTATTTTTTTAATAAAAATAGTTAATTTAGCGTTACCGAAATTTTTTTAGTGTAGGCGCGTAGATATGACGTAGAAAGCTACAAGCAATTTAAATTCTTACAACAAATCATTTAAACTAATAAAACTATCATTTTGTTTATTTCTAACATAAATGTATTTTATTGTTGTTTATTCAAATAGAAATGTCACACATTTTGCCAGCTATAATCCAATTCGCTGTGTAAAGTTGGTAGTCATTTACATTGGATCTAGTTGGCGTTCTGCTCTCATGTAAATGGCATATTTAGCTAGAAAGCGAATTTCATTGGGCCAGTCCTAATTTTGTTGAGCTGCGATCATGATCTTAAGGTTGCTTATAGCGGTCGTTATAGGCACATTGTGGTTGCAATGTATTCTAGCGGATCCCAGACGTCGGAATGTATTCGATAGTAATGTCTATAGTGGAAGGCATTTGTCCATGGATGAGAGAGTGGGAGAATTTCCAGTATACTCCAGTTATGGAAATACGCGTATGCAACAACAGCAAAGGATGTCAGCAAGACGTGTACGTCCATCAAGACAGAGATCTTATTTTGAGTTTCGAAATGTAAATAGAAACGGACACCCTCTGGAGTTTCTTGAGTATACACCAATGGAAAGGCGAATATTCAACACTGCAGAGCAATCAATCAACCAGGAACATATAACTGATGTACCAACATTGAGAAATGCCCCAGCAAATGCCAGAAGAGTTCCCCATCCTGCTCGTAAAAGAGATAAACAAAAGCGTTTACCCGCCATGTATTCACAAATACAGAAAGTCCCATCTAACGAAATAAATGGACGACTTTTCTCCTTTGATTTTGGCCCAAATCCTAGTACCGTAGAATCAGGTCCAGTTCATGGCGTTGTTGTACCTCATAGCTTCAACCACTTATCAAATATCTTTAAGAATAAAATCACAGTTGAACAAACAACTACAACTACGAAGCCTACAAAGACGACAAGAAAACCAAAGCCTACCAAAAAGCCAAAACCTACTAAACCATGGCCTACTCATCCTGCACATCCGCCATTCCCATATCCTATACCACCGCCTTATCCGTATCCACCACCATATCCCTATCCACCACCGTATTACTATCCACCCTATCCACCAAAACCATGTCCAGAGCCACCACCAACTACCACTACAACTACTACTACAACGACAACTGAGGCTCCAACTACAACTACTACTACAACAACCACAGAAGGCCCCACAACGACCACTACTACAACTACGGAAGCTCCAACTACAACTACGACAACAACAGAGGCCCACACAACGACCACTACTACAACTACGGAAGCTCCAACTACAACTACGACAACAACAGAGGAACCTACCACAACGACAACAACTACAGAAGAACCAACCACAACCACTACGACAAGCTCAACTACTACCACCACAACTCGAAGACCAACCACCACCACACGAAGACCAAACCCAACAAGACCTCCATGGTGGCCATGGTCATATAGAAATACGAATGACTCAGAAACAAGCAATGCTGTAAGCCACCAAGATGGTAATCTATGGAATTTAAGCAACGATCCTCTCCCCTTTGAAGTTGTACCCATGGGAATAATTGTACTTAATGGACCTCAGAATCTGAATTAAATGGAAATTCGATAGGTAATATCTTAAGAAATAAACGAAGTACGAAACAAATTTGTGGCGTTTTTATTTAAATTTTCGGGTACCCAGAAAATGAAGAAGCAAAACAATTTGCTTTTGTCAGGAACTTCTTCACAAATAAGTTCAGTCTTTGCCTTGCATTCTTGTTTACTCGAATATTCTTTTCTCTCTATTGTCTATTGTAGAAAGTCCGTCTTTTGGCTGTTTCTTCCAAACCTTGTTGCCAAATAGGTTTATGTTCCTTCTCCCAAATGATTCCTTCTGCATCTTGTGATAGCAAGGTTGTGACTGAACTAAAGCTCCAAAGACTCCTTGTCACATACCAAACATTCATGCCCGTTAACCCCTCCGCACTTATGTGCCCTAAACTCTATGTGTCCATTAGAATTCGAATGACCCAACTGATCGTGTTCTTAGTCTCCTTCAGTAGCTCCTTGATCTTGATCTCTCCCACAGTTTCCTATTGTACTTTCGGCCGATGGCCCTTCCAAAGCCCACTCCTAACCGACCTCTGGTCCATTCTAAGCTTATCTCATGTTCCTCAGGCTTATGATTATGCGGGCATAAATGAACACTAAGAGAGGTCGGTAATATAAATTACGGGAGTTGAACATGTTAATGGGAAATCATAGCCCAGGAGAAGTAAACTAAAATGGGAAACTTTTTTCACCAAACATGTTTTCGGAATTACAGCCTAGCCCGTCAGGAGGGATCATATTTTCGCGCATTAAAGGCGTACAAGAAGTCAACAAGGATGTGAAGAGGACACGCGTTTCAACGCCGCAAAGTCAAATGCATCACCTAATATAGATCGATAGAACATTTTAAGAACTGCGTATTATCCTGATAGGTTAAAGAAAATTGAAGATGTGAAGAGATTAATTTTTCCCCCCATCTGAATCATACACTGACCCCGTTACTGTAATCATTACTGCATATACGAATGAACCTATAGATAGTCAATGCTTTATATATTTGCCTGTAGAATAATCTGGGTTTAGAGTGATTCATAGCCATTTATTTAATTTCATTTTATATCAATTCAATGTTTTTTTACGATTATTTATAGTGTATATGGTGCTCCTATTAGCTTCAAAACGAATGAATGTGTTTATTGTATGGTTTCAGCTTCTGCGGCTTAGCTCTATATAATGTTTACAAAATAATCTTTGTATTTACCATGTATTTTATTGCTGGTTTCTCCTTCTATTTCTTCTTAGCTTCGTGCTTCGTCGCCTTTTGTCTGAAAAGCAAATTACCAAAACAAACAAATAGAGAAAAAAAAATAAATAAATATGCAACAACACTTTCAAAAATCACATACATATAGTTTTAGTTAATTTTAATCTATTTTAGTTCCTGTCTACTTTTAATTAAATCAATGCATAGTTTTTGCTGCATACGAAGGTGTGGGGATCTATGAGCCAAGCACAACCTGTGTGAGATTCAAGTTATTTACATAAATTATGAAAATAAAACAAGGATTTTAATCACAAAAAGTGGCACAAGGACGTTAAAAAAGGGTGGCCACAACAATTTAAAAATATTGTCCATTTGTTGGCAAGGATTGAACAAAAGAAAAGCGGGCCAGTGAGCTTATCCATTATCCATCAAATGACGGAATAGCGGGCGCCTCGACCATCGCAGCTACTATGAAAACGAAAACCGGCCTCAGAGATTGGACTCTGGTTCATATAGGATAGCGGGAATAAATGTTTCATCGTTGATCGATAGATGATTGAAACGTTCTGAAAACGTGAAATATACATGAATAGCAGGAGAAAAAGAAAAATTAGTGTATTTGAATGCAAAAACTATGGGACTATTTCAAACACCGGATAGGATCCGCATTACAGGTATTTCTGGACAAGACGGTAGGAGAAAATAATTAAGGCACATTAACACCCATTGTATTCCGATATGCCACTTCGTCCACTATTGACGCTCAAATCCACGAACGTGAAAATTTCGGGTGTTCTAATTCCACGTTCTTTTTGAACTTTTCTGTTAACCAGCTGGGTTGCACAAATCACCCAAAAATGCACTAAGGCGGAAATCAAAATAAGTGGATCAATAGACTTATTTTAATTTATTATTTTTTTAATTTAAAAAATGACGCAGTTTTAATAAAATCTCATGTATTAAATATAAACATTTTCAAATTATTATTACTCGAGTACTTTTTTAAATGGAAAATACACTTATCTTGGACATAATTCAACTTTCACCCAAGAATTTTTGCAAGTGAATTGATATCACTTGACAAATTCCGGCTGAAAGTGGATTGGTAGGACTTATGAAAATCGTGGAATTGATTCACATTCCCCTGGAAGTGGATTGGTCAGGTTATAAGGCCATGGGAATAATAATAGGACGCGTTATACCAGAATAGGGGCGCCAATGGAAGAGGATGTATGATGGGTTTGGTCTGTCAGGCATATGGGGGTGCACGAACTTGCCTCATCTTGGAACAGGGTCCAGTAAAACGTTGATCCTTTGAATAGGGAGAAAAGTAACAAAGACAAATGTGAGAATAGAACGAGTACTAGATCAGTTCGCAGAGGTTATTCAGGCGTATTGCCAATTTGGCAAAAATAGATCTTTGTTAAATTTCCAACAAGATCTTTATGGGCAATCCGTACACTTGAAACAAAATATTTAGCGTGATATTACAAGATTACGCAGCAATTAAATTATTAGATGCGAAAATTTAAAAACATTAAAGGATACATTTCTTTTTAAATATGAAATTTTAATAAAGGTTTATAGGCCTTGCTTTCAAAAATATTTTTCTTACTTAAATTCTATTGGACACAAAATTTGTTAAACATTCGCGTCCTTCCGGTTAAGGTCCATGTTCTTTGAACTTAAGGCTAATTTTCCTTAAAGTAAAGCAAACACATTTGATTTCCAAAGAAAATTGTCCTGTTAATTAACTGAAATATGGAAACTTTTTGATTCAGACTAAAAACGCTTCAAATATAGGCCTAAGCCCTATTTTGAGGATTTAGCGTCTTTTGGTTAACTTTTGTCTTTCTTTTGAACATTAAGGAAAGCCTTTTTTAGTGCGTTGATCGTATCCGTATATGATTGAATTTTAAACCTGACCATTTGTTGTACGTGAGTACTTGAAAATGAAATTGATAAAAATGAGATCTGTCATCCTAATTTTAATTTTATTGGTCCTAGATATAAAGCCAGATAGGTCGCGCTAAAAATTCCTTAATTTAAGAAGCAGCATCTTTGGCTTGAAATCAAACCAAAATTCCTTAAGGGAAGGGCCTCCTCGAGACAGTTAAAATATTTGGATCCAAGTAATTTTTTTTTGGGTAGTAGGTGTTGCAATTTTCCAACTGACTGCTCTATCGTAAAGCTTGAACTTTTTGGAAGTTATACGTACTAAGAATTGTTTTGGAATGCAAACTTAAAAGATTCCTCCTCGCCCAAAACATGGATTCTAAAGGCACAAATATTTCTTGCAATTATTCTTTATAACTTTTGGCTTGGATTTAACTCAACAGAGATACATCGATGAACTTAATTCAATTTTTGATGATTGAAGTCTCCTTCGAAGTTCACTCCCTAACGACGAATTTCAATGAAGATTCGTCTAAAATCGTTCGTTCCGGGGAAACCATTGATGCCTGTGCCGCCAACTGATAATTGTAAGATCGTCATGTGACATATTCGTGACCGATCTGTGACCAACCCTCCAAGGCATTAGCGGGGGACCCGAGCCATCATCCGGTCCCGCTAATTGCCATACGTGGGGTAAGTAATTCTTTACCAAAAATCGGTAGTTTTTTTACTATTTTCGCTCGATAGCGTTAGCAATTTCATTCATATTTCTGTTTAGACTTTAAGGCCAAAATATCTCCCAATACGAACATAACTTTTTGAGAAAGATTTTTTATAGAAATAATATTTTCCCAATTTTGGGCGCCATTATTTTGTTTGGCTTGAGCCGCTCATGGACTAATGACAACAATGCTGGTTGTTACTGTTTCTTCCAGTACTTTTTTATTAAACTATGCTGCTCATTCTCGGTATCCCTCCTCGATACACCACTCCGGTGGTCCCGATCTTCAGCGAGATATAATCTATAAATTGTGTAAATAATTTAAATCTTTTACAATTATTAACTTTAGCAACACCGTTTTCGAAACCCACAACAGTATAACACTTATATTGTCATTCTACATTTTACAAACCGCAGTAATCAGACTTTCCTCCTTACAACTGCCCCATGTCTAACTGATTTATTAATCCTTTAATTGTGCGTTTGCCAGATTTTTGTATTAGACCTTTCTTGTAAATTCTGTGCACAGTGGTCTCTCTCACAGGGCTTTGTCTTTCATCTTTTCCGGTCGGATTGTGGGCAGGAAGTCTTGTTTTTTAATTGGGTTTAGTGGTTCCAACATAAGCATCGGACACTGGATTGTTTTTCGTCCCATCGCATTTTATTTTATATACTACCACTTCTGATCTTGTCTTCATTTGTTCCTTAAGTCTTAGTCTTTGCTTGACAAAAGGTCATATATCGTTTTGTTACATTTTTGGGTCATTTTGTACATCTATCCTTCGTTGTATATGTTTGCATTTTTCAAATTCTTTCGGAGAACGCTGGACCAGATACTGTCATACTTTTTTGAAACCATAGATCGTGCCTTACCTGTTTGTCATCATTTCGTATCTTTTTTATTTTCAGCGTACTTTAGAAAAGATCGCATAATTGTCTTATTGGCGGAAGTCAATTTTGTTGTAGAATCTGTCGTATTTTTTCTTCCTGTTAGCCTTATGAAATTGTTTACGTCGCTTATTGTTTTAAAACCCTGTTTATAAAATTGTAGCCCAGTCGTTGCATCTTAATACGTCGAGGCATGATTTGGACGTGAAAGTTTGATTAGTCTTCCCGATGCTGTGTTTCTCCTTCCGGGTACCAGTTTATAATCTTAGTTTGATTATTGTGTCTTTGAACCACTGTGTCAAGAATAATGCAATTTTTCCTTCGTTTTCAACATTCCATTGTTTGACATTGAAGTTTGTCGAATTTAAATGCGAAAGCGTTAAGAGTTCGTCAATGTGTTGTCAATTTCGTCTTGCTGTCTTTATTGATGCAAATATGTCATCAACATATTTAAGTCAGAAAATCTTGGCTTTTTGAGAGTTTATTCTGCGGACTATGGAGATATAGAGAATTTCCATAGGCATTCTTTTGTTTGCATTTTTTCATTAGTCCGATGACCTCAAAGCCAAACACAAATATACCAAAATTGTAAAATTCAAAGGTCAACTAACAAAAACTAAATATAAAATAAGTATTCTTGTCACACAATCTTTCTATGAAATAAATTTTGTTCAAAATCTTGTTATAGAAATAATATTTTGACAACATTTTCTAGTAGAGATACACCATTTTGGTGGCCAAATAAAATTTTGGCCAAAATTTTTTATAGGAAATAAAAATGTTTTGGCAAAAAATCTCTATAGAATAAAATGTTGTCAATAGAAATAAAATTTTGGCAAGTTTTCCATAGAAATAAAATTTGGCCAAAATTTTCTATAAGAATAATTTTTGGCCAACAACTTTCTTGTGGAACTAATATTTTGGCAAAATTTTACCATAAAAGCTAAAATTTTGCGTACTAAAAAATCTCTATTTAGAAATGAATAAAATTTTGGCAAAATTTCACATAGAATATAAAATTTTTAGGCAAAAATCTATAGAAATAAATTTTTCGGCAAAATTTCCATTAGAAATAAAATTTTTGCAAAGAATTCTATTAAAAAAATTGTTTTGCAAAATTTTTCATAGAAATAAAAATTTGGCAAAAATTCTATAAAAAAAAATTTTTGGCTAAATTTTTCATAGAAATAAAAATTTGGCAAAACTTATATTCAGAAGATTAAAAATTTTTGGCAAAATTTTTCCATAGAAATAAAATTGGCAAATTTTCTAGGCAGAAATCAAAATTTTGGCAAAATTTTCTATAAAAAAATTGGACATTTTAGATAGAAATAAAATTTTGGAATTTTCTTATGAAATAAAATTTTTGCAAAATTTCTATACGAAATAAAATTTTGGTAATTTTCAATAGAAATAAAATGTTGGCAAAAAACCTATAAAAAATAAATTTTTGGCCAAAATTTTCCATAGAAATTAAAAATTTTTTGGTAAAATTTCTATAGAAATAAAATTTTTTGCAAAATTTCCATAGACAAATAAAAAATTTTTTGGCAAAATTTCTATAGGAAATAAATGTATCGGCAAAATTTCCATAGAAATAAAATTTGGCAAATTTTTATAGAAATAAAATTTTGGCAAAATTTTCTATAGAAATAAAATTTTGGCAAAATTTTCTAATAGAGAATAACAACAAAAAATAATTTTATTTAACAAAATTTTCCTAATAGAATTAAATTTTAAGAAAACTTATTGAAGATAACTAAATTTTTTAAATAATATATTTTTGTAAAATTTTCCCAAAATTTTGGTAGATTATTTTTGTACTCAAGTGGCAACCGTGATCAGCATACATTAAATATTGCCATGAAATTATTGACGTCAAAATTTATTTTTTTTCGCGTTGGGATCCTCCACACAATTTAGAATCGCCTCGAGTTGATTGGTCGGACAAGAAAATGCTCCACAATACGGGTCTGCAATGCTTCAAAAACACGTCTATACATCGTGACTGGTGATAAAGATCGTTGGATTACGCATATCGTGCCCGAAACGCTCAAACAGATGTTCAACATGATCGCTGTTTTTCGGAAAAACTGACATGGTGTCGCAATCGTACCACTAGACTTAACGTTGAATCAGGCAGTTGTTTTCCCAATTAAATCAGGAAAACAACGCCTGAAGACGGATCACTCTTCACCAAACCACAATCGCGAAGCTCTCACTCAAACTCATTTTGTTGGCTCATCTGCATATAGTCTTTTTTCCAGTACGCATAAAGGCAAAATAATGAAATAAACAGGAGGAGAAGAAGCGAATTGATGCGTTCAGAATGCATGACCTGTTTTTGGGAATAACTCAATCAAATCATCGTACTATTGGTTTCAAACGAATGCAAAAGTTAATAGATCTTAATGGGGATTGAAAAACAGATAAAGCAATTTTCGCTTAATATTAATATTCTCTTTTTTGATCCAAATTCGAATAGGCCAACCTTCCACTGCGTTTTACTACACTTTTCCCATTGAGTTAACAGATCTGTCTGCCCCCTACCTCGCTTAAACAAACGCTTCGCCAATGGACAATATATTGGGTTGTGCTGTATTTATATCCAGATGCCAAGCAATTATTTTTCATTTGTGACCATTCAAATAATCATTGTCATTTTGAGCGTAATTTTAAAAACAAAGCCTAAACAGAAGGTATTTCGCAGTTTGTTTTAATGATATTGTCTTGGTTACGTTTTTTTTTGGTTTTTGGTTGAAAGGCATCTGAATTCAAGTGTGTGCTCACTTCATATGCACTTGCCTGGTCATCAACGTATGGTTATTAGAGCTCATACTTCTATTCTAATTTCTAGTCATAGAGAATGACCAATAACATGAACCACACCACAACAACAACAAACCATAAACGCCTGTGTGTTGTTGTATGTATGTCTGTACTGTTCAACATGAAATTTTTACTTCCTGATTTATTTGGCTGTGGCATTTATGCTTGTATTGTGCACTCATTTCGAATTCAATTCATGAAAGTTGTTTTCTTTTTTTTTTTTTTTTTTTGATTTATTCGACAAAAAAGTAAAACTCGATAAAAAAATTTAAAAAAAAAGCCAATCACGAAAAGCACAACGCTGACCATGCGTTTGTCTGAATTATTTAATTTGCTTAGCGTATTTCGAATAGTCTTTGTTGCATTCTTGATTTAGTCATTAGTCGAAGGGTCATATTCGATTGAAATTAGAGCTTCTGTTCCGCATTCTATAGTTTCTGCAGTTTTGGTTTGACAAGCTGATTTATCGCTTTTTTTGTACTTCTTGGTTGTAGTGTAATTTTGCAATAGGATTTCGATCTAATGGAATTCTGAAAATTTATCTGTCATCCAATCTTCTCGCTGGAGTACTTTCTTTTATAAAACTTCACTTTTAAATTTTTTATTCAAAAATTTAATGGTGCTAATGCCATTAAGCCAGAAGATTTCGTATGGTACAGGTGTTTCAAGAAGATTTTTCGTATTTAACAGGTGTTTCTAATATCATCAGTCTAAATAAAAAAAATAAACCGGAGAGAGGTCGGTCTTTCTGGCCGAGAAACATGGGAAGAAACTTTTTTTCCTGCAGGAGTTCCCCTAAAATTTTTGGAATACATACTAGGTTCCATGTGCATTGTGATTTAATCGGAGAATTAAGTAGAGGGCCTGATTTTTTGAGAGCTATAGTACGGTCCATATATGAATGTTTTGAAGATCTATTTTCTAGCAAATGTTAACTCGAACTACTGCGCCCCAAATGGATCCATCCGTTTTAGATCAAATTTTGGCCACCCCCTTGACAAATATATCGGCCGGTATCTCCGAATAAATACTTCGATTGTATGTCTTCCAATGCGACAACTGAAGCGGGTTTTTTCTCTATAGGACCATGATCTATTAACATATTCCCCACAAAAATACGTCAAAAAAGGCGTTAAATCGCGCAAAATCTAAGACGTGGGATCGATCGAGTCGAGCGAACGTTAAATAAAATATTTAACGAGCTCCGATTTGCCCATTCGGAGCCCAAAAACTAATCTACTAAAATTGAAGAAACTCAATTTTTTACCCAAAAACTCTATTTAATATATCAATTAATAGGCTGCTTATTAAGCCTCCAATGATAGTACCACTACTTTAAGTCCTATCGTCTATGAACCCAACACCTATATTATTTATATATCACTGCTCTAGTGATATACAAGACACACTACACTATATGTAGTGATAATAACAATATATATAT
>PGFW01064783.1:8864-19814 GCA_003123925.1 Haematobia irritans | reverse complement strand
ACACAGGGGAGAGAGGGATGGTTGGAAGATCTGGATTTGCATCGGGTTTCAGTCATTTAAATAGATTCAGGGTCAGAAGGGTCTTGCAGGTATCCATAGGATGTGCTCTAGGTCTACGCGTATGTCTTTCTTCTCGACTATCTCTAGAGCAGGCTCCTGGTCCAAACTTCACGCAATTAGTAATCAGGAGCAGACTTTAAAACATCTATAGAAACGCTCTGGTCTCTCAAAATGCGACCTAGCTTATAATCGTCCTTGATCAACGCAGCTCTTGTGTCGAGATCTGGCCGGGAAACTTTTCTCAGCACTGATGAGTAGACGACAGAAGAGCATTCTCAATTTCCCCCGATTTTTGCTTTGTGAAGCCATAACCGTCCAATGCTCATTTAACTGTAATGAAGCCATCAAGGCTTCTTTTAGCAACTGAGGCAAACGATCTTTTGATTCCTTTCGACTAATTGGGCCTGAATCTTGGTTCATTGCCCAGATTGTATAACTCCAGTCGATACCGTCATGGGCCCTGAAGTTAGCAACCCAGTGGATGACTTGGAATTTCGCTGCGATGGTGGTTAATTAGTCCCAGCACGACTTGACATAGATGATAAAGAAATAGCTAAAATTTTTCGAATTTTTTGTAATTGTGAAACAATGTTTTGTATTTTTATTTGTTTAATTTGTGAAAAGGTCGGATTTTTTCTCTCTTATTCGACGAAATTGGAAAAATCAATTTTTGTAATATTTATTAATCATTCGTGTTATAATACCGGATAGTTTTAAGCCATTCGCTGTACGTGAGTAATAGAATAGTTTTAAAATAGTTTGTAAATGAATATAGATCTGGTTTCTTACTCTTTAGACTTTGATTTTGTTTATTTGATTCAAAAGTGTTATATGAGTGGATTTTATTAAGACGAACATTATCTTTAAATTTGAGATTTTGAATAATTGAATACTTGAGACAAACTGTTATATAATTGTATCTTTTTGCTGATTTTTTCTTCATTTGTGCAACCAGATTCCTTTATGCTACGAGTTAACGACAACTAAAATTTTCACATAGAAATTAGCTATTAGGTGGCGAGTTCGGAAAGCTTCTAGCCCTATCAAGTGAAAGAGATAGTTAGTTTTTCGGAAAGTATTTTTTATTTTCAAGTATAGATTTCCTGAAACCTCCCCCAAAGCAGCTATGTCCACGCTTTTCTAGGAGCAATTTTGATGCCTTGAATTGAAAATTAGGTTTTACTTCAATTGGTCTTCAAAATAGTGGCTTTACAACCTGTATTGCAGTCTTCATTTATGAGGTAAAACGCTGCAGCAAGGGAATTTTTGTAGATTTGGGAACAAGAAAAGTCCATGGGAGCTGAATCAGGAGAAGGTATAGGCGGTTGGGGGGGTGGGGGTCAAGCAGACTCGTTGACTTTTAAGCCATTGTTGTAAAACCAACTCTGTGCGCCTGGTCGTTGTCTTGATGAAAGTTTATTTTTTGTGTTGGTAGCCAGGACGCTTTTTCTTCAGAGTGTTGTAACATATTTAATTGAATCCAAAAAGGTTGAATAGGATCTGAATTTTCATTGTTTTTACCCTTTTGCAGATAGTCATCATAAACATACCGTTGAAGTCCCAAAAAACGTTTGCCATAATCTTACCACCGATTGAATTTGTTTTTGGGCCTTCTTTGGGGGGCAACTCTCCAGCTTCAGTCCATTGTTCTGATTGTTTCTTTTGTCTCTGGGTATACGTGGGTGGTCATGGTCTATCAACAGTTATGAAACCGACGCTTAAAATCCATTATGTATTTCGCTTAAAACGATCCAAACAAGCTTGAAAATGGTTAACGAGAATCGGCGGCACACACATCTTGCAGAAGCTTTTTCTATCTGTAGTTCGTCCAATGCAAATTATGTAACACTCGATATTTGAGATGCCATTGATTTTGCAATTTCACGCAGCTTTTATTTCGGATCATTTAATCATATCATGCACTTTGGCTACAATTTTGTTGTTGGTTGCGTTTTTTTGGGACGTCCACATATCGTGGTTCATGTACTTCAATTGTTGGCTGAATTAAATTCAGCAACCCAAAGTTTTAGTGTTGCATTATGAGGAAGCATTTTTACCTAATCACATTCACCATATCATTATGGATTTATTGTCCCGATAAACTTTTTTTATGTAAATATTCAAGTACAGCCACAATAAAAATTTTCGGATGCGTCTTTTTTGAACACACTGTTACTCATAATGAGAATTGCCTAGGTCGAAACAAAAAGTTTAACATGTGCTTATTAACATGAATGGAAGTTTCCAAAAACGCAAAAATTTAACTTTTTTCTGTTTATACTGCGCTTTTTGTGCTAGCTAAGAAGTTTCCGAATGCCGCTCGGTAAAAACCGGGTTACGGCACTTTAATTTTCCAAATTCAGACTCGATCTCCCACTAGAAATTAAAATGCTTGTTTCAAGTAAAAAAAACGTCTTTAAAATAAAGTGTTGAAAAACATGCGCTATTTTTGAACGATTTTTGCTTTATAGTCAAGATGCAAAAAGACAACAAATTTAAAGACAATTTCATTAATTTTAAAAAATTTTTCTGAATTATTAAAGTCAAGTTGACCTTACCCCAAAAAATGTTTCTTTCATGTTATGATACCCATTTTTAAGTCAAATCACTTAATTATAAGGACAATATGACTCCATTGAAAAGTTTATCGACTTTTGGATAAAGAAAAAAACTTTAAATTAGAAAGATGCGTACATTTTTATTCTAAGCAACATTTGCATTTCGTATTAAAGACAGGAAACTTTGGGCCTCACGAACAATATTTTTTCAGCTGTGTGGGCAGGAATTAATCCTCATATCAATTCTGTAGCTAGGATAACCTTAGGCGATAATGCATACAGCACGAAAAGAAGGTTCACGAAAATTCTTTTTTCTCATTTCTTAATTGAGTGTTTATAAAATATATTCAAGTTAAGAAATTTATTGATTCAAGACAAAGTTTCTTAATTAATTGGATTTATAAATTTTTTTAATTGACGTTTCAATTTAATGTTTTAATTTGATACTATCGATTCTCTGATGATTGAAGACATTTCAATTAAGATAAAATTAATTGGATCAATTTAATTTCGCGATTTGAATCAACAGAAAAATTGTTTTGTGTGAATTATACAAGTTCCAACATTCGTGAACCGGATGGAAAAAATTAAACGTGAAAAGTTCAATCATAAAATCAAAACGGAATGATTCACGGTCCGTTCACGATTTGTTATGAACAGTTTTCTATGGTGAGTGAAGTCTTAAAATATTCGTTAGACGTTCTTATGGGCAAATCGCGTCTGTTGATTTTACTTTGGGCTTCAAGGAAGGTTAATCATTTATTCTTATGTCTCTCGCGTATTGGGCGTGTAAATATCATACTCAGAGTTCAGTTTGGAGCATCTGAAATGAAATCCCTTGTGCATATGTTGACCATCTGTGAGACCTCATTACTTCCCTTGGGATCCGGGGATCCTCATGAACCTGTTGATCCATTTCCGATGAAGTTCTTGTTAGGCCAAGATGCTACACGGAACGAAAAAGACTGTTTTTTCGCATATGGTTTGGGGTAAAAATTATATGTTTGGAACTCAAATTTTTTAAACAATATTTTTAAGTGCCATAGCTATAATGGTTCATAAAACTAAGGATGCAACATGTTTGGGAATATATGTTTAATGATGTAGAACATTATTAAAGTTTTGGGACATTTAAATGGTTTTGGTAAATATTAATATGCTTGGACGCCAAAAATATATGAATCGTAGCAATAGCATATAAATAATATATGTGTTTTTAGAAGAGAGACCTAGAGAGTAGCTGCGCACGTAAATAATGGATGTATACGCAATTGGCGCCTTCAAAAATATATATACCAAAGAAAATTTGCATTAAAAATTTGTTACTACCAGTGTATGCTGAGGTGAAGCATAATATGTATTTTAACAGTTACAAACAATATTTTGTTTGGGGACCAATCCCTGAAAATATATATCTTGAAGAATAATGTTTTGGGGGCGATATTGTTACAGAAGCGATTTTATAGAAATAGAATAGACAATTAAAAAAAAAATGATAATAAAGATTAAAATTTTTCCACCGCCTGGGGGTTGAATTCTGTGCCGTTTTGACTTGTTAAATGCATGGAAGTTCATGTTTGAACAGGTTTTTGCAAATTAGAGAATTTCAAATTTTTTTTGTTGAGAATTAAATGGAATAATATATTCCCTGTTTGAAAAAAAAATAATTATTCAATCCCTACACAAAACAAAATTTTGTATCTTCAATCACGAAATAATTGGAATCACAAATTTAATTTTTAAATTGAAAATGTATTCAATGCATAGAAATGATAGTAATCAATTTCAGCAAAGTCAATTAAAATTTTATTTCCAATTAAAAAATTATTTGATTCAATAAATGTTTGTGATTGATTTTTGTTTTTCCAATAAGCAATTTGTGAAACCAATTAAATTTTTAATGGGATATTTTTTGAAATTCAATTAAAATTTTAATTGGGCAAATTTTGGTGATATTTTTTCCCTGTGTATGACAAGCCCATGTAAAATTTTATTGGAGACGATCCAAATTTCACCAACTTCTGGATCCCAAATTGGGGATTCATAACTACTTTTTGGAAGCTCATTGTTTTTTTTTTGTGAGTTTCTTATGATTCCCGGTAATCTAATTAATTTTTTAGTTTTTTCGCCATTAGAGGCGCTTGTTGTAATTTTTAGGTATTTTTTGTTGACTATTAATTGTAAATGTAAAGGTTTTTTTTTTTTTTAATGCTCTTATATATTTTATATGAAAAATGTTAAGTGTTTTATATAAAAAAATATATCTTTGGGCTCTTGAAGCACTTTTAAAAAATTCTTACGTCTTCCCAAAATATATTTGTGAAACTCGAATTATGGTTTCAGTCATTTATGGATGTACTTCCACTTTCGTATTGGTTAAGACTTTGTTTTCAAGTAAATTCACGTAATAATTTCAATGTATGTTGGAATTGAAAGAAACAAATCAGAGTTTAAGCCCCTCAACCAACAATATTAAGTTGATAAATAATTATTGTTTGACTACTTCCAATAATATCTGAATACCTTCTGTGGGACACTTGAAATATTGTCATATTCTTTATGGCCCTTTTTGTCTTGACAACATATTAATTAAAACGCAATTTTTGATTTCAAAAGGAGGGGGGGATATTACCAGGGGAAGATCAAAGTCTCATGTTTAACCTCTTCCGATGATATTCAAACGATGTCAATAGATTTTAATATAAAAATACAAAGAATGTAATTGACAGTGAAAGCTGTCTTTGTCAATAGAACATATGCTCGTGAAAAATATCGGAAGGAATTGAGATCAGCTAAGTTGAGAGTAATGTAACTAATAACAAGTGCCACTATAAGTATAATATATGTCGATATGTGTAGATTTCGCATGAGAAATTTCAAATATTTTAATTAGCAATAATTCTTTGCATTGAACTCAGAAGCAAAAAAGAATATATCAATAATATGAAATTAATATTGACTTAGTGTTTTTGGGGTAGAACAAAAAAAATTAAAGTCTCGTGAAAAATGTCCGAACCAATTTCAATGATCCTGATAAAAACAATAATTAAATTTAATCGTGCACATTGTATTTGTCTATGATCGGGGATTTCAAATAAAATTAGTATAGTAATCATTGATACGGTAGCACAGCAAAAAAATGGTGTTATGAACCAAACTTTTAATGATGTTTAATGCCATACAGAGATGTTTTCATTATCGTTACGAATGGATTAATTTTTCCTTGAGTGTACGACATGTTTGTTAGAACATACATAACGTAGATTACCAAATTTTCTCAATTAGATAAGCAAAATAACTAACAACTCGCATGTAATATAGCAGGAATTACAAGATTGGGAAGCGCATGCTTGTATTTTCTATGATAAAATCCTCTCATTTCAGTTTGTATTGGATTTCCAAAGAAGGTTATATTATAATAATTATAACTTGGTCACTTTTTCTTTGGAAGAAGAAGAGTCTATCTACAAAATGCTGTAAATTTTATTTCTATAGAAAATTTTGTCAACATTTTATTATCTTTAGAAAGGTTTTGTCAAAATTTTTATTTCTATAGAATTTTGTCAAAAATTTTATTTCAATAAGAATTCATATGTATTTGTCAAATTTTATTTCTTTGAAAATTTTTTTATTCCTATAGAAAAAATTTTGTCAATATTTTATCGAGTGTTTTATAGAAAATTTCGTCAAAATTTTATATTCAATAGAAAATTTTTGATCAAACTTTTATTTCTATAGATAAAATTTGTCCTATACGAAAAATTTATCAAATTGTTTGTCAAAATTTAGTTTCTATAAAGAATATTTGTCAAAATTTTTATTTTCTATAGCAATTTTGCATTTTTTCTTTATAGAAAATTTTGTCAACTATTTTGTTTCTAATAGAAAATTTCTTTCAGAATTTTTATTTCTATAGAAAATGTTGTAAAAATTTTATTTCTATAGAAAATTTTGTCCAAGAATTTTATTATTCTATAGAATTTTGTCAAAATTTTATGTCTAATAGAAAATTTTATTTCCTATATGACAATTTAGTCAAGAATTTTATTTCTATAGCACAATTTTGTCAAAATTTTATTTTTATAAAAATTTGTCAAAATTTAAATTTGTATAAAAAATTGTGTCAAAATTTTATTTCTATAGAAAATTTTGTTCATTAACAAATTTGTATTTTTATAGAAAATTTTTTCAAGTAATTTTATTTCTATAGAAAATTTTTTTCAAATTTTATTTCTATAGAGAAATGTTTGTCAAAATTTTCATTTCTTGACACAAATTTTTATTTCTATAGAAAATTTTTGTCAGCATAGTTTATTTTATAGAAATTTTGTTTTATTTCTATAGAGAAATTGAAGTAGCCTCTTTATTTGAAGAGGAATGTTTTCGTAGACTCTACCAAGACATGCAAAGAATTCTAGCCAACGTAAAAAATTTAGCATTTTTGGTAAGGAGAGAAGAGAGAAGTTCCAATGGACTGAATAGTCTAAGTTATATATAATATCGGGCTGCCCCTAACCTAAGCATTTTTCGTAGACAACTGTGGCAACCGTGCAAATGGGCCAATTTGACCCAAGTCCAGGCTTATAGTATAGAACCTACTAAGGGAGTAAGTTGCCGAGTATTTATCTTTGTGATATGATTTGCAGCTTGATGGTTTATGACTTCTTGTCTGAACTGTTTTAAGTTGAAAACTTTTAAACTTGTTATCTATTGAATCATTGAAATCGGTTTTTTATAGGTATTTGAAAAAGTTTAGGTGGCGATTACTGCGTGATAAAGGTGCCAATGGGACCTACCTACCACGGATGGCCAGATTTTCGAAAGAGATCCCAAAAAATCCGCAACTGAAATATGTGTCCCCATGAAATATCCCCAAGGAAAATTCATAATAATTATATAATAATAATCTACAGAAATTGGAGAAAATCCAAACAAAATTATTTTGTCAAAATTTTTATTTATAAGAATTTTGTCAAAATATTTATTTTCTTTAAGAAAATTTCTTAACTTTTTATATCTATAGAAAATTTTGTCAAAATTTATTCATTTCTGTTTGTTTTTGTCTATAGAAAATTTATAATTCTAATAAGCAAATCATTGTCAAAATTCTATTTATAGAAAATTTTCTCAAAATTTATTCGTTACAAAAGTTTTGTCACATATTTTAATTTCTAAAAATTTTTTTCAAAAATTTACTTCTACAGAAAATTTTTTTTGTGTCAACATTTTTTTTTTTATATCGCAAAATATTATCAACATTTTATTTCTATACAGAATATGTTTAAAAAATTTATTCTCTATAGCAAATGTTGTGAAGAATTTTTATTTCTATAGAAAACTGTATCAAATTTTATTTATATAATATTTTTGTAAAAATTATTATTCTATAGAAAATGTAGGTCAACGATTTTTATTTCCTATATAGCAGCAAAAGTTGTCAAAATTACATTCTATAAAAAATTTTGTCAAAATTTTATACGTTTAAAAAATTTGTCAAATTTTATTGCTAAAAGAAATGGTGTCGCAAAATTTTATTTTAATAGCTATATATTTGTCAAATTTTTATTATCTATAGAAATTAAAAATTTTGTTTTACTAGCAAATGTTATCAATTTTGTTCTAATATGAAAATTTTGTCAACATTTTATTTCTATAGAAAGTTTGTGAATTACCTTTAAGTTGGAAGAGAGAATATTTTTTTGCAATCTACAAGCCGCTTAACGTTATCGTAGCTTCGCTGTTATACTTTCTAAAATAACAAATTTAGATACTGTGATTGAAGTGGGGAAATATCCCTAGACATAAATTCCGCCAAAATCACGACCTTTATCTCCAGTCAAATCGACAGATACCCGCAAAGTGAAAAATATATTCCCAACTAGGAAAAAATCCCAGTTTTGGGGAATAAAAATCCCCTAAATCCCTTAACATACACTGCCTACATTAGTGAGTTTTAGCACAGGTTTTTTTAAAAAGCACGTAAAAGATAGTTGCTGATTTGTCGTATTTGGAACAATTTAATAAACAATTCTTTTCGGAAATACAGTTATTTGGAAGAATCTGTCATGTTTTTTGACGTTTCCATTGTTTTCGTTGGCTTGGCTAGTACATAATTTTATGTCTTCCGTGGATATATGCAGTATAGTGAAACTTAAAAGTGCAAAAAAAGTTTATTTGAACTTCATGGAAAATCTTGGGTCCTCTAAGTTTTTATATTTCTATACAATGTTCCAGACCATCAGCTCTGGAATTTGGCAGATGTGCCTACAATTTGACCGAAGTTTGAAACAACCACTATGCACATAATAACTGCGAACAAAACGAACGCCACTAAAAAAAATGTTATTGTTGTTCGCTTCAAAAAAGTTTTGTAAAGAACATTCAACTAGACTACAAAACAATATATATGTTTGCTTGGTAGTATAAGGATACTTATAGGTACCACTGCTGCGACGAACATCAGTGCCTCTAGTATATGTTAATTATAAAATTTTAAACTTAGCTTACTCCTATTAAAAATTAATAAAACTCTATATTTTACAACGGAAATATTTTATATTTGCAATTTGTGTCATCATAGAAGAGTCACTACAGTAAAGTGATGCGACAAATATCGTAGGGAGTAAGCTCTCTACCATTCCTTTTTATGTAGGTCCCACGGGACCTGTAATCACGTTGGTATGCTTCGAGTGTTATCACAAGTACCAGGGGTTAACACCCTCTCATTCGACTTTGGTACCTTGGATACAACTCAAACATTGTTCAATTATTAATGAAATCTATTATTCATTATTAATGAAAATGTTTTAGGAAGAAGGAACTACCGTCGTGCGAAATTGACTAAATTGTACTGCACATTATTGAGATTTCGCATAAAGCGTTTGTTAACCGGGAAAATCGGTTTTAACAACGTATGTAAATTGTTTAAGATGATTTTATGTGCATTTATTATATTTTTTTGATTCAAGATTTTTCAGGTAAAAAGTCAAGGCGTGATGACTAGATATTGTTTACACAACACAAAAGCAAACATAAAGAATAGAGGGTTGTTTTATCAGTTTTTGCGTTAGTTTTAGGCAAAATAGACTTAATTGTAAACAATTTAATTTTGTTAATTGATCTGTGGCATGGAACGTGGCATGTCTGTGGAGATTGGCCAACTTCTTTTTTGAGTTTTTCTTTTTATAATCCAACACATAGAGTAATGGTGAATTGGGGTGTACAATAAGTTTTTCTTTTGTTCTTAGAAGACTATAATTGCTAGACGTGCATAGAGTGGGTAAGATTTTATAACAATTGATGTGAAGAGAAACTCATTATTAGTGATATAGTTTAGCCTATATTACTTTTGACCGGAAACTATCCTTTATCTAATTCTCTTCTTAAATTGTAACCTAACATTATTATGCCATAATAATAATGAATGAAATTGGGGAATTCCATAGAATCATAAGTAGTACAAGTTATCTCCAATTGTTTTAGTATATATTATTTGTTTATTAAAATTTGTCTACTGACTCGTGCGGGGTTAAAAGTCACTTGTTCATTATCAATTTTTGAAAGAAGTCCCGTTAAGTACAAACGCAGAGATAAAGTGAATGACGGCGATATAAAAATGGGAATGAGAAGATGTTTGGTTATGGGGTTTAATGAAAGGTAGACACTCTCAATCAATGAGTGAGTGTAATTTAAGATTTCCTAATTTTTAAATGAAAGCGGTTTTGTTTTGACATACATTTTGTGAAATATAGGCTGATCTTTTAAGAGCTATATGAGAGTAACAACAATATCATAAAATGCATAAAAACGCATGAAATCTTTTTTTGAATCGATAGTACTATGGATCGTATATAATTTAATGTTGTCATGTAAATTGTTGACCGCTACTGTGCTCAATGGTCGCAGATGCAATTTTTGGCATAGCTCTTTCCAACATTTCGGCCGGTATTTCCTGTTCTTTTCCAATGCGCCAATTGAAGCGGGCTTGTCTTTATAGATATGAGATTTAAAACAGCCCAACAAAATATAGTCTAAAGGCACAAAATCTCACGATCCAGGCGCTACAACATTGTTGAAGACTGTAAAACAAATTCACAACATCTTGCAAGCTATAACCATCCAAAAAATAGAAGAAAATTGCATAAAAAGTGCTTACAATCGAATTCGGAGAAAAAACTATGAAACTCATAGAAAAAAAAAGAATGGCAGCCAATCTAGAAAAATCTTGAATTTACTTTCCTCCTAGCATAGATTACTTTCGGCTGGGATAAGTAATTGTTTGTTTTGAGTCAAAAAGTTGAATATTGCGTCACAGTGTTATAGACCAACCTCC
>PGFW01064781.1:10785-24026 GCA_003123925.1 Haematobia irritans | reverse complement strand
AGAATTTGAAAGGTTTCCCATATTTTTTTTAGTAACATTGTGTTCCACCTAGTGCATTAGACGACTTAATTTTGAGTATAGATTTTGTAGAAGTCTATCAAATTCTGTCCAAATCGATGATATTTAAATGTATGTATTTGGGACAAACTATATAGCCCAACACATTTTGACGATGTGATATGGATCGAAATTAGAGTCTACAAAGTGGTGCAGGGTATAATATAGTCGGCCTCGCCGACTTTAGACTTTCCTTATGTTTAATAATGGACAATATTTGTTATATACTAACTCTGTAGTGCAATCAATACAGCTACAACTACACTGAAAAAAACATGCGCGGTTCAAAGATTTGTCTTTACTCTTACAATTGGGATTGTTCGAGCCAAAATGCGAGATACAAGTAAGATACTTTAAAGACACAATTCTCTTTTTAAATTGGATTTTGTGTACTGACTCTAGGAAACAAATTTAATTTCGTTTTTTCAGTTTTTTTCTTCATATGCCATCAAATCCTTAAAAAGAGTTAACGACAACTTTATTCCAAATTCAGACTCGACTTCCAAAGAAATTACGCTATGTTTCAGTAGAAACGTATTTAAAAATAAGTTTTGAAAAACATGTCCTATTTTTGAACGATTGTTTGCTTTGTAGTCAAAGCAAAAAGACAACAATTAAGACATTTCATTAATTTAAAAATTTTTCTGAATTATTAAATCAAGTGACCTTACCCAAAAAATTTTTCTTTCATTTAGTGATATCTTTAAGTTAAACACTTAATTATAAGGACATACGACTTCATTGAAAAGTATCGATTTTGGACAAGAAAAAATCTTAATTAGAGAAATGCGTCTTCTATGCTAAGCAAAATTAGCATTCGTATTTTAAGGACATGAAATCTTTGGCCTCACGACAATATTTTTTTCAGTGTATATATAATATCAGCCATTTCGGCTCAGATTGTGCCAAAACTCCCATAAAAATGTACCCCTTAATGTTCTTAAATATGGAAATGTGGTTATCGCTCAAATCAATACCAAATTATCCCACAAATGCAATTTTCTAATTCAGTAGGGTGGTTGGGTATGGTATAGTCGGCCCCCCCCCCCGGCCCGACTTTCCTGCTTACTTACTTGTTTTTTTTTTTTTTTTTAACTATGAAATTTTCTTCAAAAAGTGTAGATAAAATTTCTTCCAATTTTTTTTCATTTTTCAATTGATATCAGATTAGAAGACTAAATAGAAGTCTCTATTTCTGTCCTTAAAGTGCATTTTTTTAGTGCAAGAATAAACAGGCGTATGGAAATACTGAAGCAATATTAAATATTGAGACTGAGAAGATAAATAAATAAATCAAACATTACCTTAAATAAGTCACCGTAAAAAATGATCCTAAAGTTGGTTTATTATTTCTGTTTTTGTTGAAAAATAATTTCCATACTATCTCATGTTCATTCACATTACACTGAATATATATTAGTATCAACCATTGTTCTAATCAATATTATTTATTTGATCATTTGACCTATTAATATCAAATTATTTCGTATATATACGAGTATATATATGAAAATGTAAGGCATACACGTGACAATGCATTTACAACTGAGATATTGTTATGTACTTTGCTAACATTGTTATTCTAATCGACACATATTTCTGGAATCGAATTTCATTGAATAGTTACACCAAGAGAAAATAGAATTTCAGTGAATAGTTATACCAAGAAAAAATCGCCATTTTAAATCATAAACAAATTTTAGAGACACCAACTACAAAACTTCATATTTTCATGGTGGAGAATAAAATATTTATTAATTTTAATTTGAAAAAATATGCAAGCACAGAGAATTTTATTTGTATGGTAATAAATTAAACATATCTTGGCACACTCATGAAAAGTTCACATGGATACAAAGATATTTACTTTTAAGATTTTTATCTAGATTCTCTATTAAATTTGTTTTTTTTTTTAGTGCATGCATACAATGTTCATAAACTAGCATAACGGTTTGGGACATATATATTAATAGTTGAGATATGTATGTTTGTGATCTAAAATGGTTAGTAAGTATAAAATGATTGGAATGCCAATGTATATTAAATTTAGAAACAGCCTGCAAACCTATATGTGTTAGAAAGAGAGACATAGAGAGTATGCTGCAGTAAAAGCCTGAGAAGTAACCAATTGGCGGCCTTTAAATAATATACTATACACAGAAGAAAATTTCATTAAAAGTTGTTCTACCAGTGTATTGCCTAAGCCGTGAAAGCATAATATGTTTGAACAATACAAACAATGATTTTTGTTTTGGACCAAACCTGAAAATATAATATGCTGGAAGCAAAATGTGTTTGGGGTATATGTTGCAGAAGCGATTTTTTTGAGTGTGTATATAGATTTAATCGAATAATCCATTTGAGATATATTGACAAAGCTCTTCAAGAACAGATGAACAGATGTTTACAAACAAAAACTATAAGATCCTCAAAAAAAAAATCAAAACATATTTCGTATTTGTCTAGAAAGAGTAAATTTTATTTTAATTGGGTTCATAGTTTTCTAAAGATGATAAATTTTTATTTAGATTATGTCTGTCCTTGATCTTCATCACGGAGGAATAAAGGTGTTTTTTTTATGTTATGGATACAAAAATAAGATGTTTGGGACAAACAAATTTAACACAATATGTGTGGGTAAGAGAATATTGTGTTTGAAAAGTAGTATATTATGTTTACAATCGATATGTTAATATTTATGTTACAACATAATATATTTACGTGAATAAATAAATGTTTTAATACAAAAAATGTTTGCACAGAAGCACATAACTCTTACAACGAACGTCCAAGCACAATATTTTTGGGAAAGCACCATCTCTTTGGGAAGTTTCACGACAGTTTAAAACATACCTGTTAATGTTCATTAAAATAAACTTAATGACCCTCAGTTTTTTAACCTAAATCGAATTAGAAATTATTATTTCCAATTTAGGTGTGGGGGAGAGATTAGATGTGCACTCAATACTTTTGTTGTTATTCCTTCAGTAGGAAATCGGATCAAACCACAGAACCGGTACGCCAAAACTAGTTCCCTGGTGTGTATGGGACCAGTCTCCAGTTTCTGATCATAACGTTATTGGAAGGGAGCCTGGTCACTTACACATGGGTTTGTCATTGACCGGGTAAAATTTTAACATTTTAGCGACGCGTCTTGGACCTCATTCCCAAGGACCGTCCTGGAACAAATTCGCAGGAGCACCCATATGACATGTCTCAGGAACCAGTCTCGACCAAATCCTCATTAGAAATGCTATTTCAAATTTGGGGCATTCCCATATCGAACGCCGAAATGAAAAAAAACAATTTTGAAGTTGGAAAAATGTAGCTATACTTGTTCCCTTTGATGCATTCTTAATTTCGCTAAATGTTGAAAATGCTTGAATTAAAAAATCTTTGAAGGAGTCTTTGGATTTTTAAAATCAAACGAGTACGGAATAAATAAATGTACGACTATTTAAAAATTGCAAACTAACTGGAGGCACGGTACCAGTTCTGTGAATAGAATCGCGTCAGTGGAAAATTTTTCACCCCATTGTCCCGTCAAGGGTTGGCAGTCAGAAAGCTGTTTAATTTTCATTTCGAAGATAATACTACAATATGCATTATTCCCTATTTGTCGTCTCTGTTTGGAGTTCTATTTGAGTTGGCTACAACCTCTAAAAAATGCTTCTGTAACCTATATACTCCGAAACACATTTTGGCTTCGAAAGCATGTACTCTTTTGGGTATTTCCGAAAACATTTGATATATTTGATTTCTTCAATATATAATATGTTTGAAAGCACTATTTGGTCTAAACTAATATAAATATGTTTTGGGTAGGTCTAAGTTTCCAAAACATTTTGTATTTTTCCATCCAAAGTTCATATAGATTGTCGTTCGCAAAAAACTATATTGTATTATGTAAATCATAATATATTTGGAAGCATTTTGACTCAAAAAATATTATATGCTTAGAGAAAGAATTTTCTCCAAAGAGATATGTGCGCTCAAAAATTTTATTTTTCTGCAATTGTAATGTTCCTCCACGAACTTTCTCACGCATTTTTTTTTAGTTTCTTAGGACCCTTTTTCTAGTAATACAAACATTGTGAGAAATTATTTCAATTTTATATATTTTTTTTTTAATTTTACCTTTTGCCCGGCAGGGATTCGAACAGCGGGATTAAAAAGTTGTAAACACAGCACACTAATCGATGGACTACGTAGCCTGTTATGTCATTCGATAGATAATTATTGTTATAAGTTACATTTGTACTGGCATAGCTTGGCGCACGACGAGGGCAGATGCAAACATACACATTGTTTAACCAGAAACATACATATTGTTGGGCGACGTGGATAGTGGTTGGTAATCCGCGCTTGCATGCAAGGACCTGGTCGATCCATGCTTCGACAGAACCAAATTTTTGTTTTTAATTTTCTTTTTTTTACATATATTTTTATACCTGCGCCACAATGTGGAACAGGGTTTATATAGTTAGTGCGCATATGTTTGTAACAACCCAGAATGGAACAAAGATAGACACATTGTAGTCTTGGAATAATGCTCAGCGGTGGTCCCTGATCGATAATAAGTATGTCCGTCTTCCGTGCCGCCGTTCCGGTCCGTTCGTCCGCTGTCTGTGAATCACATTTTTGTGATCAAAGTCTGGGTCGCAATTTAAGTCGCCAATCGCTTCAATTTGGCATATGTTCCTAATTTGGTCAGAATAGACGCCCTATTAGTTTTGGAAGAAAATCGTTCAGATTTGATATAGCTCATATATATCTTTCGCGATATCAGCTAAATATGGACGGCCAGAAGCCAGAGTTTTATACCGATTCACGACACTGTCCAAATCTTTGCAATTTCAAAATGAGAGTACAACCACTTTAAGAAAAATATTTTTAACTATTAAAAGAGTCGCCCGTGAATTGCAAAAGAGTTAAAAATATAATCGTGTACGAAGATTTCATACAAATTTTTTGACATTTCAACTAAATGGTAGAAATGCTCTTAACTAAATTGAAGTTCAAAAATATGTTCATAAATTACGACCATTCTTTTCTGTGTACGCAAAAAATTAATTAGAGTAAGGAAACTCTTCTCCAGAAGCATAATAATTCCATGATTAAAATAAAGTTAAATTGGCTTTAGGAAATAGAGATACATTGAAATGCTACTGTCAAATAGATATTGGTCTAATATACTTTTGCATCATTTTAACTCGCTACTTTAATTTTAAAATTTATTGATTTATCAAAGTATTGTTTTTTGAATATTTTTATTGGGTTTTCTCTGTCATTTAAAATTGGTCTGATATATTTATAAAACCCTTGCACCACTCATGTGGGAACACGGGTAATAATAATTTGTGGCATTTGTATGTAACGCAAGAGAAACGTCAGAGACCATTTAAGTATACCGATCCGCTAGAAGTTAAATTCTGAGGTCGATTTAGCGATGTCCGTGCTGTCTGTCTGTTCTGTCCTGTCTGCTGTGCCGTCTTCTGTTCAATAGTATTGTTTCGTGCGCAAAGTCAGGTCGCAGTTAAGATCGATGCGTTCTCAAAATTCGGTATAGGGTCGTTTTTTGGGACAAAAGCATCACTGATTCGATTTTGGAAAAAAATCTGGTTCAGATTTAGTATAGCTGCCATAGATATATTTATACGGCGATCTGGTCATAATTAGGCGTGTTTTATCAACCGATGTTCTTCAAATTCAATATAACAGATATTTTTCGAGTCGTCTCGAAAAAGTTGCAAAATATCAGCCAAATCGGTTCAACGATTTCGATCATAGCTCTCATTATATATTTTCGTCCGATTTAGACTTATATCCGCACAGGAGGCCAAATTTACATACCGATTTTCGTGAAATTTTGCAATATAGAGAGTAGAATTGAAATTTCTCTTTCCTACGCTTGTAATTTGATTGGAAATCGATTCAGAATTTGATATAGCTCCCATATATATTCTTCCTCCGATTTCTCTTATATGACCGTCAAAAGCCAGAAGTTTTGACCGTGATTTAGTTTCAAATTTGCATCAAGGAGTACCGTTTAAGCAAGTATCGGTAAGCTCTACCAAATTAGTTTGAAATCGGTTCAGATTTGATATAGCTCCCATATAATATTTTTCGTACCGATTTGAACTTATATGGCTCAAACCGAGTTATTGCGGTGATTGGTTCAAATTTTGCAGGCAAGAGTACGTTTAATAGTATGACGGTAAGTGTACAATTTGGTTGAAATGTTTCTAGATTTAGATATAGCTCCAATATTATATCTTTTCGCACGAATTTTGGACTTAATATTGGCCTCAAAAGCCATCACTGGTTTCACTATTTGCAAGAGTACGTTTAACAGTAATGGTAGAATGTGCCAATTGGTTGAAATCGGTTGTTTCAGATTTAGATATAGGCTCCCATATAATATTATTTGCCCGATTACACTTAAATGACCACGGAGCAGAGTTATACTCCCAATTTATGTTGCAATTTGCCGAGATGCAAAATTATTATTCTATCTATGCATGTCAAAATTTAGTCGAAATCGGCTTCAGCAGTTATATATACCTCCCATATATATGTCCCAGAATTTGAGAAAAATATGGTAGTTATTTCATATTTAGACCTATTTTCAAATGGGTTGTCCTTTCCAATTGACTGCATAGATTTCCAAGAGAATATGTTTTAATATGATCATTTAATGTGTCAATTGATTAATTTGCGTTCAGAATAGTAAGCCTCCATAATTCATCTTCGACCGGTTATACAAATATGGCCAAGTTCCCTCAACTTTAACAACAAACTGTGAATTATTTTCATTATCTTTATATATCCTATAACCTGTAGATGCATGACTTTCACAGAACGTTGAGTTTTAAATAGGGCTCCACGTCGCCTGACTTGACCGCAAATAATATATACAACCAACACTTGACCATATACTTGGCAAATCATATTTCCCATACTTATGACCCTCAGTCACTAACTGTGGTAACAGGGTATAATAAGATTTCTGGCATTTTGTATGAACACCAGAAGAAACTCCTGATGACCACGTTTGTATGTATAATCCGATCGTCTTAGATTTATATTTCTGAGATATAGCGCCGCCATATATATCTTTCGTCCGATTGAAAGCTTATAAGGCCTCACAAGCCAGAGTATTGCCCTGATTGCTTCATCATTGTCACATGGAGTACTTTTAATAGTATCGCATAAGTTGTGCCAAATTTGGTTGAAATCGGTTTAGATTAGAGTTATTTTTGCGCAAAAGTACATAAAAACGGTCCTCCATTAAAAGTATTTTGTATCTGGAAATGCAAACCCTTTGTATAGCTCCCAGCAATTTGAAGTAGTTGAGATGGTAACAACAAATTTTGTCTACATCGTGCCAGCGCAGAGAAGTATATGATCACCTCAAACGTGTTCTAAGATGCAAATTATTTTTGTAGGATGACCATGTTACATTGTTTGTCACTAAAATGTTATTTCTCGTAAAATATAGAACTGCTTGCCGAAATCAGATCATGATTCCGAGAAAATAATATGGTTGCGAAAACCATGTTACATGTGTCGCAACCATCCCAAATAATAACATTTTGCTCTTAAAACATGTTTTAGAGGTACAATATTCTTCTCTGGGTGTGGGTGAAGGGTATAAAATAGTCGGCTCGCCCGATTTAGACTTTACTTACTTTTTTTCATTCTATTTTAAAGTTTGAATGATCAAGATTTGTGGAGACTAAATATAAGACCTCAAAAACCAATTGTATGTGCTGTGTGTGTTATTCATTTGGAAAATTAGAATTGTCCTGAATTCTAATCTTTTAATAAAATTTTCTTTTGTGTGCAATATGAAAGATCATGCCAATTATGCCAAATTTGGATAACGGCATCTACACTAATATCAAGGAAAAATTTATTTAAAATAATATGAAATATTAATTAAGATTCGTTCATAATTTAAGTGGATAATATAAAAAAGTTTTTTCATTAAGATTTGCAACTTGCATATTTTGAAGATGTGTAATTAGTAAGTATAGCAATGCTCCGTTAATTGTAAATAAAAAAGTTTTGATTTAAAATACTAATTTTTAAATTAACTGGAGATAATGATTCTTTGGATTATATTTAATCCATATCCCAATTGTAAGCAGAAACTTATGTTGAGGATTTTTTAAGTTAACGGAATTTATTTATTTTGAAAGTGTTATAAGGTAAATAAGATTTGTTATAACAGAGACTATTTATCATCAAGAGAAGAGAGGCCTTATGAAGACGTCAAAGCTAATTCAAACATCGCTATACCAACATGCTTTTACGAAGATTATATATCAACCAAGTTTAAAATTTCTTAATCCGAATCCAAACAGAAGACTTTTAGAACTAAATGATAGGAACCTGAGTTCGGCTAGTTAGGGGCGGATATCAAAGCCCGATCACATCTAGTGAGGCCGGCACCGAACAACTCCTAGAGAGATGCTGTATCCTAATTAATCTTTAGAGCCTAGATTTAATCTAAGACACCCTCCATGTCTTGTCCCTAGAAAAAAAATTCTGTTTCACGTTGATATGCTTTCTTGGAATAAACTAAAACCAACAAGGTTTTCCAGGCTGGAGCTTCGCTATCAAAAGAATGTCCATTGTCATCGAGTAAATATAGAATCGTGGCAGCAACATCATGGAAGAGAGGAAGAATTACTACCTAATGAGATCGCATCGGATTGAATGGTATTGTGCGTCTTTTAGCAGGGTGTGAAACACGAACTTAATAAAATACGAGTTCAAATTATCTGGCTAGTTTTTATCCGCACTCTTCCACATGATTTCAATTAAGATTTAATAACTTATATCTTAATTCGTCTTTGTAAGTCAACACCTATCCATCTGGGCGATGGTAGTCTTATACTCTCATGAAACTCACAAATATCGCTAAATTCATCCTGTATGATAAGTAACTTCAGAGATATTTATAGACCATACTATCATGACTTTAGTAATCCATGAAGACTTTTCAATAAAACATATAAAAACTCCGTTTAAGAAAACAATACAAATTTAGTTGCAAACATCTGATGCGTCGTTTTCTTTACAAACGATCAATTGTCGTGTAAGAGACAACACATATGTGCATAAATAAAGAAATTAAAAAATTCAGTATTCCATACAAAGAAAATGATTAGACAAGGGACACCTTTCACAAACTTATGTGAAGGCGTGAGTATTTTCGTAAAATGTACTCACGAACACGTTAATAGCTCTGTTCACCACGTCTAGTTCATGCACGTTGCACAGCTCTAAAAAGTTTTGACTACTTTTTTCGTCTTTCTAAATTGAGGTTCCAAAAACCAGTGTGACAGATTGGTTGAAAATTAAAAAACATATTTGTTTTTTTTTCGGAACATAAATTTGTTTTGTAATTGGTTCAATCAAACAAAAACATTTTTTCGTATTTTAATCGTTGAATTTATTGATGAATTAATTTTTTTAATGTAATTTTTTCAATCATCGAAATGTCAACCACAAAATTGATTGGAAATTAACAAATTTTGGCTTGAATTTTTCTGTTCAGGCTAGAAGAAAAAAAAACTATTTATGATGACTTTTCTGCACGAAAAGCACTCGTGATGTTCTTTTCTCGTAAACAGTGTTCTTAAAAATTTTAGACCCACGAGTTTTCTTTTTATTGTTAATTGTGGTTTCTTTGAAATAAAATGAGTATGAAATGATTAATTGCCAATTTGAAATAGTTTTTTAAACATTTCACACTACATATTTATAACTCCCCACGAACTTTTTGGAAATCTTATCAAATATTTAAACATTACACATATGATGTCATTACAAATACTTTTGAAGTCAATGGAAAATTTCCCCTTACTTGTTCTGTATAACAAATGACTTGTATTCTTTACGCCCTTTACCTTCTTTGTTCCCACCTCCTGCTTGCTGAGCAATCATTGACAATTTGAATATATAAAGCAATTGTTTTATGTTATATATTCAACGACGGCGGTTGCTTACGCACGATTGAAATGGGATGGATTGCAGCAGGGAGGGGTAGATGGCTGGGGTACTTGGGAGCAATGTAGCACGCAATATTACGCCCAAAATAACATCAAAGTGGTGGGATTAGAAATGTGCACGTAACCCATTTTTGAAATTAAATTCTTATATGGGACAAAATATATGCACCACCATTTCTTTCCGTTTATTGTCTCTTGAACGTATGGACCTTTACTCTCTCTCTCTACTGCATCTGGTATATACATTTGTTATTACTTTGCTGAATTTTACATTAGACCAGCAAAAGGTTTTCCGTACATTTGGATGACTTAGAACAATATATTTATGGATTAGCTAATTAGCCTTTAAGTTGTTGTGCTCTTAATTATAAATTTCCTTAATTCGTAAAATAAGCAATGAATTAATTTTCTTTGGAATTCAATTCGGAGACATTGTTATCAAGCATTTCCTCCAATATTCATGACAGTTGTTGGTACCTAGAATAATTGTTACGTTTATTTTCGAATGAGACATATATTTTATTAATGTTTACTAAAAGGACTTGTTTTGGTGAAACTCCCAACACGTTTTTTATTTTAAAAAAGATCAATAGTAGATATGTATTTTGAAAGTAATGTAGCTTCTCGTGGTTCCGTGTATTTTTTTGCTCTATTATTCATTAAAACCAAGTTTGAAATCTATTTTCATTTTTTATAATTCAATAAATAAAACACACAGTCGAATTTTTGACTTTTTCGGTAGTTCGACTTAAATGAAAATTTGGAAAAGTTGACTTCTAATTAAAAAAGCTTTCGTCTTTTTAAAATTGAAAGAGTCCGGTTATTCGACGTTTATCAAAATTTAAGAAAATCGAATTTTTCCAGTGTTTAAGATCCTTTTCAAAATTTTTTGCTTTTTAAAATTTTATAAAAGTCACATTCTCGATTTTTCAACATTTCCTGAGTTTTAGTTCAATAATACTTTGACTTGTTTTTTAATTTTCTACAATGGTGGAAAAATTATTAAAGCACACGGAGCAAAAAGAGTCTTTTTCATATGTGTTGGGTGTAAAAATTATATGTTGAACCCAATTTTTCACACAGATATTTTAAGTGCAAGCATACAAAGTTCCTAAACATAAGCATAACATGTTGGGTCATATATTGTTAATATGTTAGAACAATATTAATGTTCGGACAAAAATGTTTGTAAAATATAATATGCTTGGATTCAAACATATATTAATTAGAAATAAGCCATAAACATATATGGTTTAGAAAGTGAGACCTAGAGAGTATGCTTGCAAGTAAAATAAAGAAGTAACAATTGAGCCTTTAAAAATACATATATACACAAGAAATTAATTAAAATTTTTTCTACCGTATATGCTAGGGAGACATATATATGTTTAAAACAACACAAATTATATTTTGTTTGGACAAATCCTGAAAATACATATGCTTGAAGCAAAATGTGTTTGGGGTATATGTTACATGAAGCGATTTTTTTTGAGGGTGCAAACATCAAAATTCGATTTGGTCGAATTCGAATAATACAAATGAAGATATTCGACATTTGTATCAACTCAACTAATGCAATGTTTGTTGAAACAACCACATTGAAAGTTTCCCCTGCTGTTTTAGCAAACTTTTTTGCTGTTATGAATAAATATAATTTTTTATATCACAAACATTGGAATTGGAAATTCCCCTTATACCTCACACACATTAGGCTCGAAATCTACTAAAAGTAATTTGAATTCCCTTTTTTATAAAGTAAATGACAGTTGAAATCTAGTCAAAGTGGATTTTGGAAGTGTAATGTGAATGAGGTATTAAGTTTTTCAAGTGTAATGCTTAGTACTAAGTCGTTTCTGCGAAAAACGAATATCTTCATCTATCTCCGTAAATAGGGTCTCAAACCCAGGGTTAACTTATTTTTGCGAAATAATATGCCTGCCTATTTTTTCGTGCGAAAAATCCAGGGTTGTATAAATATGTGTTTGAAAATGTTCAAAACAAAGATTTCGCATTTATTCCGCGCAAACGTTTTTTGTATGGAGTATAACAGTTTTTCGTGCGAAAATGTGATATTAGTACTAGGCTTAAGAAAAAATTTCTTTATTTTTATAATCTTTTGTTTAATACAATGACTAAACTAAGGAAAAATTAAGTACGCAATTTTAGCTTTAAATTCGAAACTCTCAGATTTTAAGTGATCTGTTCATTATTTTCTAGAATGAGAAAATTTTAGTTAAATTGTGTCTTTGGTGAACTTCGAAAGGGGTTAAGATATTTAAACAATATTTTAACTTAATATATTTCCTTCGAAATCTAAAATCATCTTAACCAAAGATAAACATTTACTATTTTTAATAACTTTTCTTCAATTAGTAAAATATTTTTGTGAACTTTATCTAAAATAAACCTACATTTTCGTAGTTCATTTATTTATTGAATTGGGTTTAGTTTTGGAGAGTAAAACAGTTATGTTATTTAATGGCATCATAATTTTCATATGATAGAAGTTATAACTTTGGTTGACAGCATAATTCTTTTAGTCACATCCAATTGTAATAAAACTTTTGTGGGGCACTGTATTATCCATTATAGTATGCAAATGGGATGGGGAAAGAAAATATGTTTTCACGTTCTTCCGTATCTTTTACATATTTGTTACGAAAAACTAAACGAAAACATAATAACATATCAATGAAATAACCGCGAAACGTGATTATAAAAACCCGAAATGAAATGGATGTCACCGCATTGAACACAAATAAAAAGAAAATTGTTAATTCTGTTAATAATACATCAAAAGCTTAAGAAATATTTCTTCGCAAACACTAGGCCATACACATTGCACACATAAAGTTGTGAATCGCCCCTTGATATTTGCAGGCAATACAACTTTTTTTATATTCTTTTGATAATCAAATCAACTCGTAATGCCGTTAGCCAACGAACGCAAACAAATCCACGAAAATATCTACCACTTTCGATTTCCGTGTCCGTAAAGATTTCTTCACACCTTACCGTTAAGAGTTGCACACTGACTGAGGCTGGTAGTCGAAGAAACTGAAGAGAAAGGCATTTCTCACAGAATTATACAAATCGAACGAATACAATCGTAAAAAGCTATTGTCAATATCAATAAGAGTATGTTCACCATTTATGTTTTAT
>PGFW01064778.1:6295-17459 GCA_003123925.1 Haematobia irritans | reverse complement strand
TACAATTTTCCCAACAAAAATAGAACAAAATGTCCCCAATTTTTTTATACCACCACCATAAAATGGTGACGGGGTAAATAATAGTTTTGTCATTCCCGTGTGTTAACACATCGAAATATCGATTTCCGATAATATAAAGTAATAATATTCTTGATCAGGGAAAATTCTAAGACGATATAAAGCATCGTCCGTCTGTCCGCGTTCTGTCTGTCTGTCTGTCCTTCTGTCTGTCTGTTGTAATCAGCGCTACATCGGCTTCAATAATGGCGCTATCCGTCCCCAAAATTTTGGCACAATTTAGTTTTTTGTTTGCAGGCAGGTCAATTGCGAAGATGGGCTATATCGGTCCAAGTTTGATAATAGTCCCCATATAAACCGACGCTCCGATTTGGGGTCTTGGAACCTATAAAAAACCGTAGTTTTTTATCAGATTTGCCTGAAATTGAAATCCAGAGGTAATTTTGGGACGCATAAAAGAGTGTGCGATAAATGGTCCGTATCGTCCATGTTTTTGGTAAAAAAAAAAAAAAAAAAAAAAAAAAAAAAAAAAAAAAAAAAAAAAAAAAAAAAAAAGAAAAAAGCCCCCATATAGACCCGATCCCGATTTTGCTTCTTAGGTCGTCTAGAAACAGTATTTTCTATCCGATTTGTCTGAAATTGAAAATCTAGAGGTATTTTAGGACCATAAGGAGGTGTGTCGAAAATGGTCCGTATCGGTTCATGTTTTGATATAGCCCCCATATAGACCGATCTCCCGATTTTCTCTTGTGGCGTCTATGAAACTAATATTTTCCATCCGATTTTACTCAAGTTGGAAATCTAAGAGGTATTGTGGGTACTATAATAAGAAGGTGTGTCGAAAAATGGGTCCGTACGGTCCATGTTTGTGTATAGCACAAATAAGTGTGCCGAAAATTGCGGTAATAGTCGGTCCAATTTTTTGGTATAACCCCCATAGAGACTGATCTCTGATTTTATTTTGGGCGTCTAGAGACTATGTTTTCTAGCCGATTTGTTTGAAATTCTGGAGGTATTTTAAGATCACAATATGTGACAGCATGCGTAGCCTATCGTTCCATGTTTTGGTATAGCCCCCATATACACCGATCTCCCGGCTTTATTTCTTGGGCTTCTAGAATCCGTAGTTTTTACCCAATTTGGCTGAAATTGGAAATCTATAATAAAAATTTAGACAAACTAAATTTCCTTTTCTTGATAAGTAGTTCGTTTTATTCAGCTCTAAAATTCTCAATATTAGCAGGCGCAACTGATCTTGAAAATTGCTTCAAACGAAAGTAAAATTTCCAGATTTTACTCATCGTATTTATTTAAATAATGGCAAGAAAAATCTACAGCTTTAAGATTTCAAATCAATGGCGTAATTTAATCATATACACGATATGTTTAAATTTCTCTAAAACCCCAAACAAAATTGTTCTCATAAATCTAGAATGTTTTATCTGGTCTCATAGGTAGAATCTATAAAGTTTGTCTTCGGAAGCTGACTGCCTGGGGAGAATATTTCTCATCAAAATCCCCTACAATTCTATATATTATTAAAGTAACCCACTAACGAACGAAGAGTTTTTTCAAAAGTAAATCTATCATATTTGATTGATGTGGTGGTTATTTAAAATTCGGCGCCGGCCGAGATTTACTGCTGTTATACCTTGTTTGGCAAAATAAAATTGAACTTTTGAAATTGTTCATTTAACAAGATATTTAAGTACAATCAAACCCAATGCCCAATCATCATTGCTATGACAACAAATAACCAGACAATTCACAATGTCTGTGGCACCAATTTATGACAAATAACAAATTTTTAAAACTATTGCCACTGGACGACCCGCTACAGCGACCAAAGTAGCAAATCATTTGTAGTGATTGCATCAACCCAAACACCAATTGATTTGACTCAACCATGCATACATGCATATACGAATATACGAAAGGACATATATGTATGTGTATGAATAAGGAGCAAGAGTAGAATTGCAAAACAACATAAATAAAAAAAAAAAAAAAAAACAGCTGAATGTTTCGAAAGACAATATTGACAACACTTGTATGCCAATACAAAAATATATATAAGGCCCCACGTGCTGGAATGAAACGACTAGGAAATACAGAGTTTTACCCCCATTATTCCAAAAAGTTTATACACGTAAACTTTAAACCTAACTAGTACGTGATACAATTATCCTTCGATAAAACTGTTCATTAAAATATTATGAATATGGCAAAAATTTACCGAATTGTTTTGAATTTTTGTTGGAAATTTCACTCCAAATATTTTGATTTGTCGAATCGCATCTCTGAGTCCAGATAAATCCTTGGTTGCCGTTCCGTCCGTCCCGTCCATCTAATTTCTGGGTTTTCCAAATAAAGATCGCAATGATTAATAATAATAATACTGTTAAGATGGTCATTGCTTTGTACCAATTCACACAATTCGGTTAAATTCAGGAATCGATCTAGCAGATGTCCGTCTGTTGAAAAGTCACTCTAACTTTCCGAACGGAAACAAAACGATCGGCTTGAATTGACACTCGATACTTGTTATTACTGTTAGGTCCAGCATTGATGGTAAGATTGAACCACTTTTAAGAAAAGCTTTCCATTTAACGCGATCGCCAGATTTGATTTCTTGGGCCTGCCTTGAAGGATAAATCTCACCCGATCTGTTGAAATGTGGTATTAGATTCTCAGTATATTGCTCTTTTAAAAAGGTGGTATAATATCGTCCATAATTGTACGTACCGGGGGGGACTTCTCTAATCAACGCGATCAAGAAATAAATGCTGATTATATAGGTTCAAAATCTGAAGTTTTTTTATCTGACATAGGACTCCACTTACAATTTAAAGACAATGTTAAAAAAATTTCAAGTTTCCGTGCATCGGCAACTGTCTTTTAGTAGAACTTCGTAGCTTATCCCTGGAAGAGATACATAAGATTCGACCTAGTGAACTTTCGGCCGTATATGCTTGTTTCAGTTGTGGTTGTGAGGTTTTATTTCATGGCAAATTATTTGTGCATCGATTATACAATATTAATATATTTTAAATGAGTGGAATATGACGACCAAAAGGGTGGCCGAAAGTAAGGGACAGATATGATCAAATCCACGCCCAAGTGGTAGAAAAGCTTGCCCTTGAGCTGAAAATATTGCGTCAACGGAGCCATTGAAGTTCCAAAAAAAGGTTCAATAGCTCACTGATGCCAAAAAAAAAAAAAAATTAAGACTGAAAAGAACCAATTACTTTCATAACCAGTTACAGAATATGTGGTTTTGCTCCCAATGAGAACCATTCCAAATTGAGTTGGGAACAAGTAAACTGATTTACTTTCCAAAGAGGTCAAGTTGAAATTGTAGCACCTTCGATTAGCCACCAGAACTCATTTGCCGACGATGGTAATGGGGTGCGGCCGCTGTAAAGACCGTATTCAGCGACCGTGGAGTCAAAAATAAAAAACGAAAAATATCGAAAATGTCCTAAAGGCAATATTGAAAGCCTTCATAGAAAAAATTTCGGTCGGAGATCCCCCGCTTCCATTTCTAACGTCAAAATGACGCAACATAATCTCTGGATCTCAATATTGGTGACCCTGTTGCTCTGGGTGATTTTTTACTTGCTAAAGAGGTCACCTGAAAAATGTACACTTTTTTCTCTTCGTTGGGCGTCTAGCACTCAATGCTAGGTGTTTAATGTTGTTGGGCCGCGGTAACGGCCGATGGTCCTCCCAGCTTGTCTTCAGCGGCCGTGAAGTCAAAAACTAAGACCGAAATAATATCGGAAAAATATCCTAAAGGCAATATTGAACCCTGCACTAATAAAAAGTAGTACTAGGTTGTAAGTTAGCCAGGCCGAAAGCTTATGTACCCTCCACCATGGATTGCATAGAAACTTCTACTGGAAGGCCGAATGGCAAAGGCGATCTTAAAAACTTCCTAACAACGTAAATATATCACCACATAGTCCATACGTGGTTATATTCAACTACAAAAGGGCCGATACAAATACATATAATAATTTAGTGTTAAAATTTCTATTGGAAGTAAAGATTTTTGACAAAATTTTCCATAGGAAATAAAAATTTTGCGAAAAAAATTTTCTAATAGAAATATAATTTTGTAACAAAATTTCTATAGAAAAGATAACATTTTGACAATGTTTTCTATAAAATAAAATTTTGGTAAGATTATTTTTGGCTCGAGTGGCAACCATGATTTATGAACCGATATGGACGCAATTTTTGTTGATTGGGGATGCTATAATATAAACTATAGATCGTATATGGACCATTTTGGCATGGTTATAGCGGCCTTATACCTAATCACCACGGTTGGCAAAGTTCAAACCGCATCGATGAATTTGTGCTCCTCCAGAGGCTCGCGGAAGATCAAATCTAAGGGAACGGTTTACATGGCGGGAATATATATATATATATGGATTGATATGGACCAATTCTGCGCATGGTTGTTAGAGACCACATTCTAACACCAGATGTTACAAATTTCACCCGGACTCGGATGAATTGTTGCTCCTCCAAGAGCTCCGGAGGACAAATCTGGGATCAAATATTATATGGCGGCTATATATAATATTGGTCGATGTGGACGGCAATTTTTCATGCCATTAGAAACATATACCAACACCGAATGTACGGCAAATTTCAGCCGAATGGATGAAATTGTGCTGCTCTTAGCGGCTCCGCAAAAGCCAAATCGGGGATTCGGTTTATATTGGGGGCTATTATATATATTATGGACCGAATGTGGAACAAATTTTTGCAATGGTTGTTATAGACCGTGATATACTAAACACCATGTACCAATTTCAAGCCGGATCGGATGAAATTTGCCTTCTCTCGAGCAATCGCAAGCCAAATTTGGGTCCGTTATATGGGGCTATATATAATGTATGGACCGATGTGACCGCAATTTTTGCATGTGTTAGAGACAATATACTTACACCATATACCAAAATTTAGGCCGGATCGGATGAAATTTGCTTTTTTCTAGAGCATTCGCAAAAGCCAAATTTGGGGGTCGGCGTTTTATAAATGGGGGCTATACGTAAAAAAGGACCGCGATAAAGACCATTTTGCATGGTTGTTAGAGACATATATATAACACGAATGTAACTCAAAATTTCAGCCTGATCGTGAAGAAATTTGCTTGTTCTTTTAAGAGCCAATCGCAAGCCAAAATTTGGGGTGTCCGTTTTATTTTGGGCTATAACGTAAAAGTGGGCCGATATGGACCAATTTTCGCATGGTTGTTAGAGACCATATATAACACCATATGTACCAAATTATCAGCCGGATCGGCATGAAATTTGCTTCTTCTTTAGAGCAATCGCAAGCCAAATTTGGGGGTCCGTTTATATGGGGGCTATATAATAAGTTATGGACCGAGTGGACAAAATTTTGCATGGTTGTTAGAGACATATACTAAACCATGTACCAATTTCAGCCGGATCGGATGAAATTTGCTTCTCTTCGAGCAATCGCAAAGCCAAATTGGGGGTCCGTGTTATCATGTGGGGCTATACGTAAAAGTGGACGATATTGACGCAAATTTGTGCATGGTGTAAAGACCATATAAAACACATGTAAACAAATTTCAGCCGATCCGGAAGAAAATGTTGCTCTTTAAGAGCAAATCGCAAGCCAATATTTGGGTCCGTTTAGTTTGGGGGCTAATGACGTAAAAAGTGGCCGATATGGACCAATTTCGCAATGTTGTTAGAGACCAATATACAACACCCATGTACCAAAGTTTCAGCCGGATCGGATGAAATTTTGCTTCTCTTAGAGCGCAAATCGCAATCCAAAATTTGGGTCCCCCCGTTTAATATGGGGCTATAACGTAAAAGTGGACCGATTATGCCCATTTGCAATACGCGTCCGACCTACCATCAATACAACTACCTTGTGCCAGTTTCAATGTTGAGTCGATAGCTTATTTCGTTCGGAGTTTAGCAGTGGAATTTCAACAGAACCGGAACGGACTAATGCTCAGATTCGACTCAGAATTTTCACCACGACCCAGATATATATACTTTTATGGGTCTTAGAGGATATTTGTGAATGGTGTTACAAACGGAATGACAAAGTTAAATATACCCCATCCTATGGTGGAGGGTATAGAAAATTAGGTTCAAAATCTATTTAGATGGTTTGCAAAATTTAAACAAATTCTACGAATGTTTTGTCAAAATTTTATTTCTATAGAAAATTTTGTCTAAAATTTTATTTCTATAGAAAATTTTGTCAAAATTTTATTTCTATAGAAAATTTCCAAAATTTATTTCTATAGAAAATTTGTCAAATATTTATCTATGAATGAAAATTTGCGAAATTTTATTTCTATTAGAAATTTTGCAAATATTTTTTTCTATAGAAAATTTTGTCAAAATTTTATTTCTATAGAAAATTTTGTCAAAATTTTATTTCTATAGAAAATTTTGTCAAAAATTTATTTCTATACAAAATTTTGTCAAAATTTTATTTCTATAGAAAATGTTTGCAAAATTTTATTTCTATAGAAAATTTGTCAAAAATTTTATTTCTATATGAAAAATGTTGTCAAATTTTATTTCTGTAAGAAATGTTTGTCAAATTTTATTTCTTAGAAAATTTTCGTTAAAAATTTATTTCTTTTTTCTTTTCTCTTTAATTTGCAATCTATTTAAAAACCAAAATAAGGCAAATTTATTAATTATTGTGTTACCTAGCTTAAATTTATTAACTAGGTAACACAAAATTTAGTATAAGTCACCATGCAGATGAAATTTCTATAACATTTTACATTTTGTAGCATATACTATACAATATTAATATTAGAGCATATTTATTCAAAAAAAGGCAAATGCAAGAATATGGAGTGCGTTTGAAGCGTTCTTTAGAAAAAAATTTGTCAAATTTTTATTTCTTTAGAAAATGTTGTTCAAAATTTTCTTCATAGATAAATTTTGTCAAAATTTTATTCTCTAGAAAATTTTGCAAAATTTTTAAAAAAAGGCCTTTCAAATGTTTAAAATTTTCTTTACCACCCAGGAGTAGAGGAACAATTGAAGTGATGACCAAAAGCATATTACCAACTGATACTAGGAAAAAATCACACTAAAAAAAAAAAAAACTGATGGCCAGCTCACAGAAATTTGAAATACAATGCAAAAATTATGACAATTTTCCCAACATCATCCATGATGGCCTCCATTTAACAAAGACGAAAGAAAAAACAAAAAAACAAACAGACAAAAACACCGAATTTAAGCAATGATCAATTGATATGTTCAACTTTACACAAAATGGTTATATTCATATGCAATCGACAACCAGATATGATGGTTGGAATGAGGAAGCAGATTCCCATGCATGGAAACGGAGGTGGGATGAAAAAGAATATCGTCATAATGTGTGGGCAACATTGTAACCTTTCTCCTTTTTTTTTGTTTTTTTTGGTACAAACTGGACCCACACCACATTGGAAAATGTTTCCCCATGTCCTAGTCTAGCCCAGCTCTTGTCTCCTCTACATAGTTTTCTTTGTTTTTTGTATTTTTTTTGGTATTTCTCAGAAGATACAAGTGGAAAATTAGCTAAAGCCCTTTAGCCCAGTCTGCAATGTAACGAGATGTTGGCTGACTTACAAAGCATAGCAAAGGTTCACAATTCGTGTCGCCTATGGGTTTCTGAAAAAATTTTTTTTGTGGCAGACCTATATTATAAATGACTAAACGCTAATGGCTTGTTTGCTTTTTATGACAAAGCTTTGCATAGGAATTTTTTTCTTTGTCTTGCTTTTTTTTATTCAAGCACCTCAAAATGGTATACTCCTCAGGGTGAAAATTCAAATGGTTGGGATTTATTTTGGACAAGTGAGCAATAGAATGAACATAAAAAATTAGCGAACAGTCGAACTAGGCCCAACTGGTTTGCGTATATATGCCTCTGCCGGTTTCATGTTGCCGAAACTACAGGATATGATTTTTGAAATTCGTTCCTTTCGTTTTTTTTTTTTTGTTTTTTTTTTCGTTGCTAAAAGGTGTCAAACATCACTTTTCACATAACAACTAAGTGTAATAGAGGTTGAGAAAATATGAAATCTAAAACGATGGATGGGATAATGATGAGGTAGAAGAATACAATGGTAGAATGAATTTGCATCCCGCCTGTGTATAACAAACGGGCAATTTTCGAGCAAGCACCAAGGAAATTTCTCAGCCGTGGATTATACCTCTCAGTAAATTCTGTGACAATTCTAGTATTTCAAGGTTATTAACGGTTTCACGCAATGTGAACTGGTTTTCAGACTCGGTAATAAAAAGCAGGTCTCCTTTGTCATTCAGCTAAATCAGAATCGGCAGACTCAGTGATACGTAGGAGAAGTTCACCACTGTGGTATCGGCAATAGACTGAATAGTGAAAAGTGTGCCTGGAAAATCGGCGCAACATAAACCGCATGCGAGTAAAAAATTTCACAAAAACTAAAAAACTAAAATCTTAATTGAGTTTTTAAACAAGTATATAACGGCCTGTAAGTTCGGCCAGGCCGAATCATTAATGTACCCTCCACCATGGATTGCGTAGAAACTTCTAACGAAAGACTGCATCCCAAATTTCAAATCAACATGGTTGTTAAATATCATTGATACTACCGACCACGTACGCAAATGTTCAACCAAGATTTTCGATGAATTTGCTTCTCAAAAAGGCATCCGAGTCAAAATGTTTGGGATCCGGTTATTAAAGTATGAAGCTATATAATAATTATGGACTGGATATGAACGGCAATCCTGCATGGTTGTCGGATACAATTACTAACATCACGTACCAAAATTTCCAACCGAATGGGGAAGAATTTGCTCTTCCAATGTGCTCAGGAGGTCCAAAATCTGGGATCGGCTTATAGGGGCCTATAGTATAATTATGGACCGAATATCGACCAATTTTTGCATGGTGTTTGAGGCCATATATTTAACATCACGTACCAAATATCAACTGAATCAGATGAATTTTGGTCTTCCAAGAGGCTCCCGGAAGGTTCAAATCTGGTGATCGGTTTAATATGGGGGCTATATATAATTATGGACGCGATTGAACCAATTTTTGCATGGTATTGTTAGAGGACTGATATTACTAACCCATGTACCAAAATTTGCAGACGGATCGGATAAATTTTCTTCTCTAGAGGCTCCGCAAAAGCCAAATCGGAGATCGGTTTATATGCAAATAAAATTGAACTTTTGAAATTGTTCATTTAACAAGATATTTAAGTACAATCAAACCCAATGCCCAACATCATTGCCTATGACAACAATAACCAGACAATTCACAATGTCTGTGGCACCAATTTATGACAATAACAAATTTTAAAACTATTGCCACTGGACGACCCGCTACAGCGACCAAAGTAGCAACATTTGTAGTGATTGCATCAACCCAAACACCATTGATTTGACTGCGACCATGCATACATGCATATACGAATATACGAAAGGACATATATGTATGTGTATGAATAAGGAGCAAGAGTAGAACTAAATGGAGCTTTTCTTAAAAGTGGTCCAATTTACAATACATCTGACTACAGTAATAACAAGTACTCGTGTCAAATTTCAAGCCGATGCTTGTTCGTTCGGAAGTTGAGTGATTGTCACAGACGGACAGGAATGGACGGACTTGCAGATCGACTCTGAATTTAACGAATTGTGTGAATTGTGCTACAAAGCAAATGACAATCTTAACATATTATAATATTATCATTGCGATCTTTATTTTGGAAAACAGAAATAGATGGACGGAGGACGGACGGACAACCAAGGATTAGCTGGACTCAGAAGATGATTTCGACAAAATCAAAATATTTGGAGTGAACATTTCCCAAAAATTTCAAAACATCGTAAACATTATTGCCTATATTCATAATATTTTAATGACAGTTTATCAAAGGAATTTGTATGGTACTAGTAGGTTTAAAGTTAACGTTAACTTTTATGAATATGGTGGTAAAACTCTGTATTCTCTAGTCGTTTCATTTCAGCACGTGGGGTCTTATATATATTTTTGTATTGGCATACAAGTGTTGTCAATATTGTCTTTCGAAACATTCGGCGCTGTTTTTATTATACCCCTCCATCATAGGATCGGGGTATATATGACTTTGTGCATCCGTTTTGTAACACATCGAAAATTTCACAGACCCACTAATATATTATATTTTGGGTCGTGGTGAAATTCTGAGTCGATATACAGCATGTCCGTCCGTCCGTCCGTCCGCCGTCCGTCCGTTGTTGAAATCCACGCTACTTCCGAACGAAACAAGCTCTATCGACTTGAAAGCTTGCATCAAAGTAGTGTATCTGATGTAGTCGGCACGCGTATCTCAAATGCCACATATCGCCCTTTTACGTATAGCCCATATAAGACGCGCGGACCCCAGCCAATTTGGCTGCGATGGAGCTCTAACAGAAACATAATTTCATCCATCCGCGATATTGGTAACATTGTTGTCATATGCTCTAACAACATTCAAAATTGCGCTCCACATCGGTCCATAATTATTATACCCCCATATAAACCGATCCCCAGACCCTTGGCTGCGAGCCTCTAAAGAGCATATCTTCATCCGATCCGGCTTAAATTTGGCAATGTGTTGGTCATATGGATCTCAACAACATGCCAAATGGTCCACATCGGTCCATATTTTAGCGTATAGACCCTATAACCGGATCCCCGATTTGGCTTGGCACGCCTCATAAGAAGAAGAAATTCATCGATCCGGCTGAAATTTCCGGTACATGGTGTTATATATGGTCTATAAAACCAGCCAAAAATGGTCTACATCGGCCATAATTATAATAGTAGCCCCATATAACCGATCCCCAGATTTGCGTGAGCCTCTAAGAGAAAGCATATTATCATCCGATCCGGCTGAATTTGCTACATGGTGTGGTATATGTCTAGTAACAACCATGCACAAATGGTCCCATATCGGTCCCTAAAAAAAAAAAAAAAAAAAAAACAAAAAAAAAAAACTTTAATATATAGCCCATATCAACGATCCCCAGAATTTCGGCTTGTGGACGCCTCTAAGAAGAAACTCATGTCTCGATCCGGCTGAAATTTGGTACATGGGTGGTTGGTATAT
>PGFW01064775.1:13174-25758 GCA_003123925.1 Haematobia irritans | reverse complement strand
TCTCAATTTTGATGAGAATACTAGTGGTAGTCCGAAAATTTTCTAAAATCATCTCGCCAAACACTTCTTGGGCGTTACACACTGCTTTAAAAGGTACTCGCCAATTCAGTAAGAATCAAGGTACTTTGCGCATGTTGTACCTGGAGCGGCCCAAAGTCCTCCGAAAGTGGGGAAACCCTCGAATGTTATGTAATTTAACTACAGAAGGTTCTAGGAGCGTCCGGGTCATATTGATGCATCCTCGATCTTTCGGGGTACCCCACGGCCTGCGCCACACCAACTTTTGACCTACATCGACCCCAACCAAAGTCCACGCCTACCATGAGGAACCTGGTCTTACTCGTTAGATAAGAGTTAAGGTAGTTCCGCGCGTGAACAGAACTATTTCAATTGATCGGTCACCTGAAAGTATGGCGAGGTTGAACCACTTCACGATCAAGATCGTTGCTTGGTTCCCGATTCACCGAGACATGTCCACGTATTAGCTAACTAATCAGCAATTGTATATGAGTTTGTTCGCTCAGTTTCATTTTCCTTTACTTGATAAATTGGACAATTTATCCTGCCTTTAACGGCTTCATATAGACCTTTCTTGGCACAATAACTATTCGGGATTTCTTTTCGGCATGCGGTTTTTTTGGGATGAATAAATCAACGCAACGGCAATAGTTTCAATCTATGATGAACTTGGAAGAAAGAACAACAGAAGTTGAAATGAACGCAGTCACTGACCGACAAATGAACTAACTGAATGCGAATAGTCTCGTTGATCGAAAGGAGCTGAAGTTGAAGCAGATCCACTACACTGAAATAGATTTGCCGAAGTTTATGCGACATTTTCGAAGTTCAGGAACAAAAGATTCCAAGGATTTTATTACCAAGTTGACTGTCTGGAATATATAGTGGTTAAATTGCTAGGGCCATGTTGTTGAAGAACCATACCTTCATGTCCATATTTGGACCGATTTTTATTTAACATTTGGCAGTCTAAAATACACTAAACAATGGATTAGGTAAGGTATTGTTCGCTATTCTTAAGCTTCCAGGTCTTTATAGACTACTGCGAAAATCAAACTCTGTCCATTCAATTTGAGCCATCGGCTGTAGAAATCATTATATACAGCGTTATTACCTGTGTAGGCAAATCTATATAAGCGATACCATCCTCACTGTTGTTGAATTAGAGGTTTCCAACACCTTTTTGGTCGAACATAACGGCTTTCGAACAAAGTGTCCTTCATAATGTTTTAGCAACATATGGGAATTACTTTGAGGACCGGAACTGGTGACGCGTACTGTTTTTTTTCGAGCACAGCGATAGAGCGCGCAGCTGTACAGGCCGGTTGTTGGACAGCTAACTCGTTTGGTCAATATTATAAAGGCAATTAGATGCGTTGGAGAATCTCTTCCTGTCCTTAATCCGAAATGCGGCCTAATGGATACCACAAGCTCGTCATCCACTGAACTTTATCTAAACTTGTCGGCTGCTGGCCAGTTCCGTGCAGACCAAAGACCCAACAATACCATATAGCATTATAGGTCTAACCGCCCCTAGGCTTCAGTCATCCGAAGGGCATCTCTGTATAATATCTTTAAATTGAAGGATGTAGCAATTTTCCCCATGATTGCTACGAGCCACATCATCTGCGTATATAACACATTTTATGCTTTTCTTTTCTAGGGCAAGGCAAGTAGGGCTGTTTGTATAGCAAGCAGTTCCAAAGAAATAGGTGATAGAAACTCCTCCTTGGGAGGTGGCTTCGATGCGGATGTGTTTTCGATTACCTACTAGCAGCTTCAAAATCATGCACGGTCAGCTGCGTCGATTTCAAAACGAAGTCTCCGTTCATCGGAGAAGTGAAATCAACACACGTCGTGGTGTCAAACCTGAGAACAGGGCGGTGTCAATCTACAACGATAAATGACACACATGCGTTGTCAATACAACACCAATCACGAACTGATATGTTATGGTTTACGGACTTTAATAAACAAAATTAAAAAAAGATTTCTACGGCAGAAGACGTGTGTTTTCTGCACCATAACCGAGTTAACAAAGTCGTCTGTAAGGCGAGCATTGAAGCCAACCGAGTGAGTTGCCATATGATAACGTTCTAAACGATTCATGTTTTAAGACTTCCAGGTCAAAGAAAACGATGCCGTCTCAAAGTGAAATCGTGAAGCTGGCCCTGTGGACCGAAATTGTGGAACATTCGCGTTTTGAATGTTTTTGGTGAACGTTTCCAGTTCATTTTTGATGGATGCACCGCGGCGGGTTCCCGATTCACGAATATAAAACGTAATTTTTCGTATTAGTGTAGCAGGCAAAAATTTACCACAAAAAATGTTAACTGGGAAATAAGGAAGATTTTTATCGCAAAAATCATACACATAATTTCCGAGAAAATACGGCTATTGCTGGACAGAACATGTTACGTGTTCCCACGTCCCAGAAAATAACATTTTGGCTCTTGAAAACATGTTTTGAGGTGATCAGTTAGGTGATCTGCTTGAGGTGTGTAATTAACTTATCGATCCACTTCAACATTAATATTCAAATATTCCAGATTTGTTGGCGAAAGCACATGAAACAGAACAAATGATAGCCCTCACCAAGACTAGCACACATGAATACAATCTAAAAAACGTAGCGCGTATAATTGTTTTTTTTTTTTTAATAAATGTTCAAATCATATTCAAATTTATTTTAAGTGACAATCTGACCATGTTGTTGCTCTAGAAAGATATTTACATGACGTTCTTTTAGCCTGCTCGAACACAATACTACTCGTTACTCGCGCTGCATTTGCTATTGCGATTAGTTCCACAAACAATCTTAACTAATGTGTGGTTGTAATAGCTTAAGCCAGCTGTGTGCCAAACGAGACAGTACAGATGTTCTTTGCCGTTTGTACGAGCAAACTTTGTAAAGCAACTTCGCTCCATTGAATATCTGAACACCACACATTTTGCCTTAACCCCTGCTCTAAAATCTAGCTGCCAAAGGCGCATGTTGTCTCTCTCTCTAATTGTATGGAGTGGGCGGCGTGTGCTAATGGACAAAAGCGAAATAATTGGCTGTTAATTTTTTCTGATGACTTGTGATGTATTGAATAGGGTAAAAGTGATTGAAGGGAGGTTAATTGACATATAGTGCACCACAACAATATTGTTTTCACTTCCTAGTAGTAAATGTTTGTCAAAACATAATCGGATTGGACTAAAATAGCAAAATCATAGTCAATATTATGCAATGAAATAGAATGTTGGTTTTAATGAACTAGAAGTGTTCGTTGATCCGTCCTATGAATCGAGTCTAACAAAGATAGTATAATTACTATTTATTTAAGTAAACAATTACGAAAATTTCCGAGACAATGTCGTGAATTTGGGTGATGTGGAAAAACCCAACGCACAATCAGCATATCAACAGGTTTTGGGTTTACTTAATATGTTATTATTATTTCTTGAGAATTACCATATACAAAACACATTTTTTGTTTTATAAATTTGTAATTTATTTTTGCTTGAATCAAAGGTATATAACAAACTATTGGCAAGTAGAATAACAATATAATATATAAATGATAATTATATATATATATAATATATTAATATATATATTATCTATATATATATATATATATATATATATATATTATATATATATATATTATATTATATATAGTATATATAATAAAAATATTAGAAAATGGAAAAAACGAAAATCATCACGCTGTTTTAGCTGATATGTACGTAAAATATGGTGAAAAGTCGTTGCTATAGAATTATAGCAGATTACAAATATTTTTACTTTTTGCCGACGTCCGCCAGCTAAATCGATTTAGAGGGTTTATATTTGCTTTAGCAGCGGAATTAAATGTTTTTTTGGGCCAGTATTTTACTAACTGAAAAGACAAAAAGTTTTGATTAATGATCAAGATCGCAGACATGGATGCTAGGGTTAAATAACTGTTGGACTGTGGAAGATTGGTACATTTAAAGTGGTGTCCCGGAGCACCTCCTATGACCCATTGAGGAATGTGCATTTCTCATCCCGAATCTATTACATTTTCCGAGTTCGTCGCAAGGTAACAAATTATGTTTTGAAGAATTAGACATGAAATTAATATTTTAATAGAAATAGACATTTGTGCAATAATCTCAAATGACATTCGGTTGTGAAAGCCATCTTAAGTTGTGATTAACAAAGTGACAGTTATTACAATTAATTACGGCAGGTTGTGTCATCCGAATACGGGCAAAATTTTTTAAAGTAGAGACATTTAGCTCCTACAACTGTCTGTCTTCTTATGCACACAAGCGTAAATCCAATTGAAAAATCCGAAAAGCATTGTAGTAGAACCCACGTATGATTGCAAAAATATAGTACATAAGATTGGGGCTATTGATAGTTTAAATTATAAATGTAGGAATTTCAAATTACTTTCAACCGATTTCCAACACTCTCTTTCTCTTGTGTACATACAAATTAAAATTTATATGGGCCATTGAGATATTTTTAATATTGCAACACAATGAACATACACGGATTACACAAAAAAATAATTCTTTCGCTCCGCAAACGAAATTTTAGAACAAAGCCAATAGATAATTTCTTTTAGGCTTTTCGCTGTAAGGAGTTTATTGGGAAGAAAATGTATATACTTCTTGTGTTAAACATTCAAATTCTTGTTTCCAGGATGTAAAAAAATTTTCATAAATGAATAACTCAAAAAACTATCTTTTCGGCTAATTTCATTTTCCAATCACATCTTTCTCATTTCAAGGACAAGTTTTTTTAGTTCTTACAACCTTTTTTTCTGTAATACAAACCAATGTAAACAGAAATTTATTCGATAAACAATGTAGGAAGAATTATTTATGTAAGTCGTATTGTCCTTATAATTAAGTGCTTTGTGCTTAAAAATGGTATCCAATAAACATGAAAGAAAATATTTGGGCTAAGGCCATCTTGAAACTTTAATATTCAGAAAATTTCTTTAAAAAATTAATGAATTGCTTAAATTTGTTGTCTTTTTGCAACAAAGCAAAAAATCATTCAAGATATAGGACATGTTTTCCGAACCACTTTTATTTCAAAGACTTTTTTTACTTAAAACATAGCATTAAATTTCTACCTGAAAGTCGAGCACTGAAATTTGGCAAAAATACAAGTTGTCGTTAACTTTTTAAAGGATTTTTGATTAGCATATGAAGAAAAAATGCTGAAAAGAAACGAAAAATTAAATTTGCTTACTGGATAGCGGGAGTATAGCAAAACCCAAATTTAAAAGAGATTTTGGCTTAAAAGTAATTCGTACATATAATTCTCCGTTTTCTTTGGCTCAATACCCACGCTTTTTAAATAAAGCACAGCAAATCCTTTGGAATCGGGTATGTATAAAACACAGAGTTTTTTGAATAGTGGAAATTGAATAAACTAATAAATGTAAATCGTGTTTACAGACACCCCTGTAGCCCAAAAATAAAACCAAAATATGAGCGAATATTTGGCAACGCTCATTGTTTTTTAAAACAAAAATTCGATCAAATTTGGCACTGTTGTTAGGTTTGTGTTTAAATTTTGATAGCGCTAGTTAAAAAAACAACCTTGTAGAAAATTGGCCGTAAAATACTAATAAGCGACCTATCCACATTAATGATAAAAATGGAAAATATTACTAACACAGCCTGCAAAAAAATATTGTCGTGAGGCCTAAAGGCATGCATGTCTTGCTTAGCGTAGACAGACGCATTTACTCGGATGTGAAGTTTTTCTTTTTTAACTCTTTATTTTAACAGTATTGTTTTACTTGAATATAGGGGCATAATTTTAGCCTTAATAGTCCGAGTCCGAATTTGAATTTTAAGGTAGTGGTTTTAATGCCCACGCAGAGAGGAATTGTCACCTCCAAACGATGGTTTCAAGAGCAAAAAATGTTATTTTTTGGTAATCGGTGACCATGTAAAGTGTTTGTCAATGAAAAATGTTATTTTTTCGAATATCAGATAGCAAATGATTTTCGAGAAAAATATAGAGCATGGTTTGCGGGGAAGCCGGTCCTGTGGACATAACTGCACTCTATCATGAAGAAATTCTATCTGCCCATCAACAGTCGGAAATCGATATATCTGATCCCAATCTTTATTCTCAATTTGATGAGATACTAGGTCGTTGTCCAAATTTCTAAAATCACTGCCAACACTTCTTGCGTTAACTATGCTTTACTGCCAATTCGTAAGATCAGGTACTTTGCCTGTTGTACTGGAGCGGCCCAAAGTCCTCCGAAGTGGGGAACCCTCGAATGTATGAAATTGAACTACACGTTCCAGGCGTCCATATATTCATCGTCCTCGATCTTTCGGGGTATCCCACACCTCACAACAAACTTTTGACCTACACGACCCCACCAAAGTCTACGCCTACCATGAGGAACCNCTATATAACGTTATTACCTGTGTAGAAATCTATATAACGTTATTATTACCACGCCTCACTGTTGTGAATTAGAGTTTCCAACTTTTTGTCGAAAATCGGTTTCGACAGAGTGTCCTTCACTATGTTTAGCACATATGAAATTACTTTGAGGACCAAACTGTGTCCGTAACCTTTTTCCGAGCACAGTGATAGAGCGCGCAGCTGTACAGCCGTTGTTGCAGAGAAAGGAGAGGATTAGATGCTTCGGGAGATCAAATCCTTTGTGGGGACTATATATAATTATGAACGCGATAATGTACAATTTTTTGCATGGTTGTTTTTGAGAGAACTATTAATACTAATACCACGTAAAAGCCAAATTCGAAGCGATCGGATAAAATGTTGTTCCTTCAAAAGAGGCTCCGCAAACCCCCAAATGGGTGCTTATACCTAAAAAGTGGTCGCGATATAGCCCATTTTTCAATAACCATCTGAACCTAACATGCAATAGCAACATACTAATGCCAAGTTTCAAGAGGTGATAGCTTGTTTCGATCGAAGTTAGGCATGATTTCAACAGACTGGCGGACATGATTAGATCGCCTGAATGAGTTTCACCGGCAGCGACCCAGAATAATATATACTTTATGGGGTTTTTTAAGAAGCAATTATTTCGAGTGTGTTAGAAACGGAAATGACAAAGTTAATAATACCCCCCCCCCCCCCCCCCCTCTTATGGTGGAGGGTAATAAAAATGTATATGTGCCAAATATAGTAATACTATTAAAAAATATTGCGGTCAAAACATTTTAAGTAAGTTTATGAACACTATATGCCTTATACTTAAAAATAATGTGCTAAAAATTTATAAATTATTACACTCCAAACATATGATAAACAGTCTTTTTCCGTCCTGTATAGAGCCTCCATGGAAAAGCATTTTCATCCGATTTCGGTTAAAATTTGTTACTTGATGTGCAAGTAACACTTTTTAAATAATACTAGGAAAATATTTAGTCAAAGATTCCACGGTCTACCCAGAAACTGGATCTGAACACTTTTCACATACTTTTATAGAAATTGTCCATTACATTACTTATCCTTAAAACTGGTGTTTTATATAATGTAAAATTTTGAAATTAAATTGTACTTGCAACTAAAAAACGCAAAACAGCGGTTTTTTAATATCACCTCAAAAGAAGAATTTTTGTGAAATGGAAATTATGTCCATCTATAGAAGAGCAGTTTTGTGTGTCATTTGGCTTCGGTAATCTTTGCAAAAATTTGGTCGTATCGGTTCATAACTTTTAATATATGATCGTACAATAATTTTATGACTATTCAAGGTTTCACTTTGGAGAAAAATTTTCATTCCGATCCGTTCTGAAATTTGGTTCTCCAACTACTGAAACCCGATCTAGAAATGAATTGATTTATAGCATGCCATGCTTTTTGTGTCTGAAGGTGGGTACTATTGTTTCCGGTTTTCGAGTTGAAAACCACTTATTTTCCGCGATTACTTTTTGTTTAAATAATTACAGATTATAAATGAAACTAGATCATATTCTTGTAAAGGCCTAGCGCAAATCCTAGAGAGCAAGAAACTCGCAATCAATTGAGTTGATTTATCTGCTTTATATTGAACATCTGTACTGACCACTCAACCATAGACTCCATTTGGAACTAACTTACAATGTTAAGAAGTTTTTAATGATCCCCTGGACCGATGCGATAAGTGTTACCACAATCCAATGTAAATTCGACTTTTAGATGACAGTCTTCACTTTTCTAAGGCAATCCAAGGGTGAAGGGATACATAAGATTCGGCTTGACCGTATATACTTGTTTTTTTTGTTTTTTCTTATATACACAACTGCCTCTGCGATATTTGAGAGAAAGATTGTCATAAAGAATTTGCCACTTGACTGTTGTCCAAGTCCGTTTCTTTTTGTCCATTCTAAATTTATTTACATTGCTAAATTGAAAAAATGTCCTAAATTGTGAATTATAGCAAACATTATGAAACTAATAACTTTTCCCAGCTCCCCCAAGCAATTTATCCCAAATTTAGTGAAATGCATGACAATGGTGAAACAATTGTATTCCATCGGCTAAGAGGCACAACATACAAGAGTCTCTACAATGGATGAGCCACAGCAAGATTGAACATGCCAATACTAACAAACAATGGATGTCGATGGAACATATTCGGATAAACTCCAAAGAACACCAAATCTATGCCTAATATTCTAACCTGGTTGACTAACTCCAATTTTTTCATCTAAGGCAAAAAAGGAGACGCAAATCACTTCCCACCTAAATCTGACTCCAAGAGAATTAGCGCCAAATAAGAAAATTTCAAATAACTATTAAGCACCCATGAGCTAATCATTCACTTCCAATATCCTTCGTGGTAGACAAAAAATAATCAAACTTGTTGTCATGTGGTGGATGGTGGGTGTTCTTGTCGTACTTCCCAGTCTCATCTGGCTGGTAGACGGCTTTACAAGTTGATATTGTAGTAAAAATTGTCATTGATATCCTGGAGTTTGGAGTAACAATTTCGCAATCGCCGCCAATACCAGCAACTACCTCCTCATAGTGGTTACAAGAAAACATTAAACACCACTTGGCCTGTAACACAACGGACAATGTTTACAAGAAACTTTGAGAAGGAAACACAATTCATCCACCAGGTACACATTGTTCGCGTCCATGATCAGTGCCTGAGCGTATATTCCATGGTTTGTAGCTCAAGTTGAATTTTGGCAGCTGAACATTTTCTTCTAATCATTTCTTCTAAATGAGTGAAATGGTTCCAAAAAGTGGCCGCCTTTTTGCAAATCCGTTGACAGCTATAAACCATTACTTCGTTAGCTAACCAATTGGATGTTGGTAAGCACAATTATGAATCATAGTGACGAGACTTTCATTGGAGCTATATGGGACGATATGCCTAATAAAGACATCCATAAAGTTCTATCGCAGTTCCAGATGGTGACTAACATAAAAATTCTGCTAATGGTCATGAGGAATTTGTAGGTATGTCTTTATTCTCTGCTCCTCCCAAACTTTACCAATTGTCATTATAGCTGTCCTTAGAAAATTACATTGACTGCCACAAGAGCAACCCAGAGAAGGATTATGATCAATGTCAAACTTTTTTCCAATGATCATAAATGTTTTTTTTTTTTTTTTGTTCCCAAAGTTATGTATTTGATTTCATCAAGCATGTTTCTGTTTGGGAGAAAACAAAAGTTTTTGCCGAAAATTTCCATGTTTCCCTCTAACATTTGCTCTTGAAACTTGTTTGAGGTGATGATATTCTTCCCATGCCATCCAATAGTTATTGAGGTGGGTTGTATATCCATGAAAGCCGCCAGCAGTTCCATATTATTCACGCATCTAAACTCGAGCCCATGAAGTCTTGATGGATATTGTGGCCGATCGTAGAAACTGGAATCAATCCATCTACTCTCTAAGGTTCCATTTCGTTTTTTTTCTCGAAATAGGCGAATACTACAATTAGTACCCAATCTTAGCATTACGGATCCTGGTATTCGCATTTCTTCTAGCGGATTGAAACTCATCCTTTAGGAAATCAGTCCTAAAAACGTTTCCACCTGGCGTATGTCCTGAAACGTTTTAGGACTGATTTCGATCATTCCATACGTACATCATCATAAAAAACGCAAAGGATTGGATCCAGGTCCTGCTAATCCTAGTTACGAACAGGAACGCAAAGCAACATAACTGCACCTATCATGAAGAAATTCTATCTGCCATCAACAGTCGAAATCGATATATCTGATCCAATCTGTATTCTCAATTTGATGAGATACTAGGTGTATGTCCAAATTTCTAAAATCACTGCCAACACTTCTTGCGTTAACACTGCTTTACTGCCAATTCGTAAGATCAGGTATTTGCCTGTTGTACTGGAGCGGCCCAAAGTCCTCCGAAGTGGGAACCCTCGAATGTATGAAATTTAACTACAGGTTCTAGGCGTCCGTATATTGATGCATCCTCGATCTTTTCGGGGTACCCACGCCTCGCCACAAACTTTTGACCTACACGACCCACCAAAGTCCACGCCTACCATGAGGAACCTGGTCTCACTCGTTAGAGAGTTATTTAGTTCGCGAACGAACTATTTCAATTGATCGTCACTGAAATAGGCGAGTTGAACACACTTCAGCATCAATCGTTCTTTTCCGTTCACGCATGTCAGTTTAGCTAACTAATCACATTGTATGAAATTGTTCGCTCAGTTATTTTCGCTTTTCTTGAAATTGGACAATCTTTCTGCCTTTACGCTCATATAGATGACTTTTTTGCACATAAGCTGTTCAGGGATTCTTTTCGGTCATGCGGTTTTTTGGGATGAATAAATCAACGCAACACATGTTTAATCTATGATGAACTTGAAGAAAGCAACAACAGAAGTTGAAATGAACCAGTCACTGACCGAAAATGAACTAACTGACCGAACTAGTCCGTTGATAGGAAAAGAGCTGAAGTGAGCAATCACTACACTGAAGAGATTTGCGGCAGTTTATGTACATTTTCGAGTTCAGGAACAAAGATTCCAAGGATTTTATTACAAGTTGACTGTCTGAATATATATTAATGCCAGCATTTGTTGGAACATTACTTCATCCTATTTGCGACCTCTTTTATTGCTAACATTGCAGCCTAAAATACACTACAATGATTAGGTAATATTTTCGCTATTTTAAGTTCCAGGTCTTTAGAATATACTGCGAAACTCACTTGTCCATTCAATTTGGAGCCATCGGTGTAGAAATCTATATAACGTTATTACCTGTGTAGAAATCTATATAACGATATTAATACCACGCCTCACTGTTGTGAATTAGAGTTTCCAACTTTTTGTCGAAAATCGGTTTCGCCAGAGTGTCCTTCACTATGTTTAGGCACATTGAATTACTTTGAGGACCAGAACTGTGACCGTAACCTTTTTTCCGACACAGCGATAGCGCGCAGCGACAGCCGTTGTTGCAGCTAACTGTTTGGCAAATGTCTAAAGGCAATAGATGCAGCATAACATGAAGAGAATCTTTCCTGTCTTACTGAATGCGCTCAGATACACAAAGCTCGCATCACGTGAACTTTATCTAAACTTTCGGCTCTCTGAAGTTCCGGCAACCAGACCACAACCATATAGCATTATAGGTCTAACCCCCTAGCCTTCAGTCATCCGAAGGGCTCTCTGTATAATATCTCTAATTGTGGATGTGAAATTTTCCCCTGATTGCTAAAGCCACATCATCTGCGTATATACCCACTTTTATCCTTTTTTTTTCTAGGGAAGCAAGTAGGTGTTTATAGCAACATTTCCAAAGAATAGGTTTGATAAACTCCTCCTTGGGAGGTGCTTCGCGATTCGATACCAAACTACACTCATAGCAAAACAGTGCCGGTGCTTCAAAATGACATCGACGAAATGACGACTCGAAAATGACACCATGCGTTCTGTCAAACAACAACCAGCGTTCAGCGATCTGAAAACGTTATGGTTACGACTTTATAAACAAAATTAAAAAAAGATTTCTAGCGACGAACCTGTGTTTTCTGCACCATAGAGTTTAACAGTCCGTCTTTAGCACATTGAACCCCGAGTGAGTTGCACATAAATAACGTCTAACGATTATTTTAAGACTTCCATGGCCAAAAGAAAACGATGCCGTTCTATGAAATCGTGAACGCCCGTGGACGAAATTGTGAACATTTCCGTTTTGAATTTTTTGTGAACGTTTCCGCTTTCATTTTGTTCACCGTCGTTCACGGATATGGAAGTAATTTTTCTATTAGTGTACAGCAAAAATTACCACAAAAATGTTAACGGGAATAAGGAAGATTTTTATCGCAAAAATCATACACATAATTTCCGAGAAAATACCATGGCTGGGACAAACATGTTACGTGTTCCCCGTCCAGAAATAACATTTTGCTCTTGAAACATTTTGAGGTGATCATAGTCTTTCAAGGTGTGTAATTAACTTATACGATAACTTCACTAATATTCAAATATTCCAGATTTGTTGCAAACACAATGAAACAGAACAAATGATGGGCCTCACCAGTCATACACAATGAATACAATCTAAAAAACTAGCCGTAAATTGTTGTTTTTTTTCTA
>PGFW01064762.1:569-11650 GCA_003123925.1 Haematobia irritans | reverse complement strand
CTGTTGAATTAATGCAATTTTAGCATTTTCTACCATACTCCAAAAGAAAATATGACCTCAATTGTTGTTGATATGCTAAAATAAAACTCACAAAAGTTACAAATTGTTGTTGCAATGTTCGCGCAATTTTGTTTTTATATTGTAAAGTTTTTTTCTTTTGTAGGCCAACTACCACCGAAACGTTGATTTTTAGTGTTTATTTAACTATGAATGTCAATAGCGCGCCAGAATTTTAATTATAGAATCTTTGTAAAACGTGCGTTTCTAGGTGCAATTGTCTGTGTGAAATAGGACGGGAAATATTTATATAGGATAGGTCAAGGTAATTGCCATTTCTTTTTACTTACAACTTTTCACAAAGAGAAAGGGGTTGTTGTACCAGAGTTTTTGGAATGATTGAATTTAATGAGGGTGGTTGGAGTAATTAAGAAAGAAAAATGTTATAGTTTTTCCATAATGGATGGACTTTTGTTTATGTTTTAATGTTTTTTGTTTGTAAATAATTTCAAGCGGGGATCGGTTTATATGAGTGCTATATATAAATATGAACCGAAATGGATAATTTTCGTATGTTTTTAAAAAGCTTATACTGACTGACATCACGCACCAAATTTCAATGGAAAAAGAATGTTTTTTTTTCTCCAGAAGGCTCAAGAAGCCAAATCTGGGCATCAGGTTTATATGGTATCTATATATACCGATACGCGACATGCTTAATTACTAAGCATCACTGCTACCAAATTTATATTAGGGGGCTATAATGACCCATGGTTGTTATAAAGACATATACCCAGCATCACCTTTACAAAATATCAAATTGAGCGATTATATTTTAATGACAATAGAAATTCCCTTTGTAATTTGGGTTTTAATTTAAATACATGTTCATATTTTTATAACTTTCGGAAAGTCCAATTTATTTTTCAAAATGTTAAAATGAAATTTCATAGTAGCAGATCGATTCACACAGATTCACATATAATCGATTCAACTAGAATAATTAATCAAAATTATTATAATTTATCAATATTGTACTAATTCTTTTCTTCCCTCATTGTCCTCTTCATTTACAGTCCTTCAAAAACTTTCAAAACTCCTACAAAACTTCCACCTCCCACACCGGATAAAAATGAGCTTATGTCACCGCGTCACACAGATGTATCGAAACGTGTACTTTTTAGCCCAGCTAAATTGGGATCACCATCCAAAATGGTCGTTCCACCGGCCTATCAGCGATTTATGTCTTTGGCTGAATCAAGCAAAGCTGGACAGTTGGCAATGCCCTATAAATATCGTCATCTTGTCGAGATATTCAAAGGACTGGATTCCGTGTGCGCTATGTTTCACAATCGTCGTGAAGTTATAACATTTAAGAAATTGAAACCGGCTGTCCAAAGAATGTTGCGCAAGAATTTCTACGAAAGGCATTTGGCACAAATCAAACACCTCTATCCTGATGCTTTTATATTCTCACAAATGAAAATGCGTAATTATGGTTCCGCTTCTAAAGCTGACTATTTCCAATTGGTTATTGCTCCAAATGTGGAAAATTTACCGGAAAAAATGAAAATGAATAAAATTGATGAAGACGATGTGCTATCCTCGGCTCAGAGTAATTCCATGAATCCCCATGTTATGACAGAGAGATTACAGAAATTCCAATTTTTGCTATTGCAAAAAGTGAAAGAGGAGCATGAGAAATTCTTAAAATCTTTGGATCCCCCTCTTTCTATTCCCAAGGAAAAAGTGACGCGCTGGCATCCAGATTTTGATTTGGAAAATTGTCCTGAAATTCCTCTAGGTAATATACCGCAACCACCCAATGTTGAGAAATATTCCTCTGCTAAGGATATTTTATCAACAGCCAGAAATCTGTTCAATTGTGCCACACCCATGGAGAGGGTAATGGAAAGATATGAGGCGAAGATTGAAGCGGATAAAGTGAAGGCAGAAAATCAAAAGAATTTGGATAATACAAAATCAGAAACTTCCAAAGAGCCAGAATCAACAAAGACGGCAAAAGAGAATGTGGGCGAGAAGCAAGTGGAAAAGGATATTAACGCTATTGCGGCACCTGAAAGCACAGCCACACCTACCACTAGTACTCCTGCGGCAGATGCTACATCCAATTTATTAAAAGGTGTACCAAAGTCTTTGCTTGAGAAAATTCGAGCAAAACAGGCAGCCAAAGCCTTGGATGCCATGACCAGAAGACCTTCACAAGATCAAGAAGCAGCTAAATATTCACGCCTTCCCGAAATGGCACGTCATTTGCGTAATGTTTTCATTACTGAACGTAAGGGAGTTCTTACACAAGAAATAGTTATCAAGAAAATTCAAAATAGTTTCCGCACCTCACTTACTGCCCAAGACATTGAGAATCATCTAAAATTAATGGCTAAAGAAGTACCTGCATGGGTGGCATTCCATGAAGTACGCAAAACCATGTATTTGAAAATCAACAAAGAAATGGACTTGAGTAAAGTTATAGAACGTCTGGAGACGGTGGCCAATGAAAAGAGTAAAATGTAGGCTTGTCCACAACATCAAAATGCAAATAAAGTACAAGTTTCATTGATTGACCCTAGGTAATCACATACCAACCCAGACAAACTGCTAATACTACACACATACATATATATTTTTACAAATATTGCAATTTACTATATTTTATATACTTTATAGATCATAAGAAATGTTCTCGCATAATGCGCTTCTTTCTCTTAAGAGTTATATTATTTTATGATCCATTATACTTAAATTGGTCATCACATATCCTTAAAACAGTGAATTATAAATGTTCGGTTAATTAAACAACTAAACAAAAAAAAAACTAGAACATAAAAATATGAACTATACGCGTTTACTTGATTTAGGTAATTATTAGCTATTTGCTTCAACTATGTTTAGTTTAATCTACCCCCAATCCCACTTCCTTTATGTAACCCCTTCCATGAAATGCAACTAACTGCCAAACCTACCTCAATTCCCAATTCCCTACATATCCCAGCTGCTTAATCCCATTCCCATGTAAACGTTTTTGTGTTCGTTGTTATTGTTTGAAGCTTGCTCCTAACATCATAATTGATTATATTTAACTTAATATTAATTTATATTATAAGAATTTTCGTTAAGTATTTGTAGACATTAGTTGTATTGGACTCTATCTATATAGTTAATTAGTATAAAAAGTTTTTTCCTTTTCAATAAAGTTTGCTGTTTATAGCAATAAAAGAAATTGTTAAAATATGATTTTGATTTGAAATCAGGAGCAGTAACTAGAACTTGGAGATAGTCAACATAGTAATTTTTTAAAAATTACAAAATTACACATTTACCAAATGCTGGAAAAGTTGAATTGTTAATTTTTCAATACCATTTTGAATTGTCGATTTCGGCCATTACAAAATGCGATTTTTAAAGATTTTTGTTTTGGATACCAGGACAAATTGAAATATGAAAAGCAAAAAGTCTTATTTAGATTCCCCAAACAGGAAATTTAACATTCGGAGGCATTACTATATTTCAGCTTAGCTTCATATAAACTAATCTTCAGTTTTGACTCCTTGATGTTCGGGTGCATGTTGGCTCACAATTAAAGGGTGATACGGTCAAAATTTGGTCAAGGGAAAACGCGTGTAAATCGGTGAAATCGTTTATTTAAAAAATCAAATTACATTTCTTTTTCAAGTTCAATTAGTATAAAATTCAGGAAAAATATTCAGTTAGGCTTTCGCTTTTCCAAATCCGAATTGCCGGGGCTCACGCTTGAACCTGCCATCAGATTTTGTACAGCCACCTTGTCCACCTTCTTCGCCGCAGAAAGCAAGTTTGCCTTGAACTGCTGCTCGTTCTTAGCAGTTTTTTTGGTCTTCTTTAGGTTCCGCTTGACAATAGCCCAGTATTTCTCAATTGGGCGGAGCTCTGGCGTGTTGGGAGGGTTCTTGTCCTTGGGAACCACCTGCACGTTGTTGGCGGCGTACCACTCCATGGCCTTTTTACCGTAATGGCAAGATGCCAAATCCGGCCAAAACAGTACGGAACAACCGGCTCGTTTTTTGGCTCGATGCACGGTTGTAGACGATACACCCAGCTTATTTGCGGCATCTCGGAGAGAGAGGTTAGGGTTTCGCTTGAAACTACCGCAACTCTCTTTGTCGTCTCAGCGGCTTCCGGTTTTCGATTTCCCCCCGATCCAGACTTCTTGGCTGTCGACAAACGTTCCCCAAACACTTTAATTACATTTGTAACGGTTGATTTGGCAACTTTTAGCGATTTTGCCAGCTTCGGATTTTCGCGATGCGCGAGCAAAAATTTTGATACGCTGCTCTTCTTGTTGGACGGCATTTTGACAACTGAAGAATGAATTCCACAAATCAAAATAGGAGCAACATTCTACACACACACTTCAAAAGGTGTTCAGGGGTGTTTTTTAAAATGCAAAATTGAAAGAAATACGTCAAGTTTATATTGACCAAATTTTGACCGTATCACCTTTTTAGTAAGCCCCTCCACGTAAATCGATCACCGAATACGAAATTAGTGCCTTTGCGGTTATATCATCGGATCCTCAATAGAATACTAGACTATATTTGTAATAAAAAAAAAGGTTGCTTTCATATCTAATCAAATATAATAATGCGTAAGTTCGCGCAATCGCCAGACTTTGTAATCCACCACTTGGCTGTGGTCACAGTTGCTGATTGCAAGGTACCTTAAAATTCTAACATGTATGTTAGTCTATATGGAGTCTATGGTAGGCGAAAAAGGCAGATTAAATACCTATATAACCCAATTCAGTTCTTAATCGGTTTATATAGAGGAGTCTGGAAATAATTATGAACCGATATGAATTTCAACCGGATCGGATGAAATTTGTTCCTCCATGAAGGTGGGTATTAAGTTCGAGTTTAGCCGCTAAAATCGTAATTTTTTCACGATTACTTTTCTTTTACAATCCACTTTAAGGAATACAAACGTTGTGTGACGGACATTGCTAGATCGAGACCAATATTTCCATGTGTTACAAACGGACTGACAAAGTTAATATAACCCCATTCTAGGGTATAATAATAAAAACTGAAAAAATCCCATGAAAAACTTCAAAACCTAAACAAACATATTAACCATAGAAAAAAGTCCAACAATAAAAAAATAATAATAATAAATTAATTAAAAATGGAATGCCTAAGTTGGATTTTGCAACTAAAAAAATATTGAACTTCGCTAAACAAGTTCATTCATTTTATCTGACAAGTTAATTTTTAAGTAATAATTTGTTTTGTTTACTTTAACTCTATATTTTGTTTATGCAGACAAAATGATTTTTTTTCGTTATTAACGAGTTTTTCTTTTGAGTGTAGAAGTAAAGACCAATTTATAAAATTATTTTTGCGAAATATAAATCATATATGTTATATGATGCCAACATTTTAGATTTGAAATCGCAATTTAATGGTAAAGTAAAGGAACACATCTATTGTATAAGTTGAGAATCACCATTAACTCACCATAGTCTTTTGCTAATATTTCACCACATGTATTCTTAGCAAATACACCAACCATTTGTATTAATGCTATGGGTTGAGTACATATTATGGTTTTTATACAACGATGACAGTAATTCCCATATGTTTTTTTCTTTTAAGTGCGTATAAATACTTAAGATTACGTCGCAACATCGTGTTGTTTGAAAGGAGAGCCAGTTAGCACTCCCCTCGACAAGGATGGAATCACATTTAGACCGGAATAGGCACAGACAAAGTTCCGGTCGCCAATTTTTTTTTAAGCATTATAAGTTGATATAATAATATGCAATTTTTTGTCAATAGTAAAACTAAATTTTATTTATAATAGAATGGGTTTAATAATGTTGTACTCGCTAATTTATGGTGCGTGTCATCCAAAAAGATGAAAAACATGAAAAATGTAAGAAAAATGATTTTTTTATTTTAAATTTATATGAAGACAAGTCATTAGTAAAAATAGTTTATTTTTCGTGGTAAATGAATTGAATTCGTTTAGAACCAGTGGAATATGTTCGCTTTACTAAGCAATCTCTAATTTAGACGTATTGAAATTTGTAATAATTTTTATATAGACCATCCATGAACTGATCCACATTTACATTGCGAAGCCTCTGTGACATGGACGTCAATATATGACCGTCTTAAAACTGTTCTAAAATTGGATCGTATTGGATTCATAATTTATCCAGCAAAAAAATGAAGTGTTCCACCCTATTTTCTTTAAAGCGCTATCCCGGAATCCGCCCATCATTTTTTCCACTTCTCGATGCAGTCTTTTGGACTTAGCCAAAACATTCTTTAAAGCGCATCGTCCGAGAATCCCCCATCAGTTTTTTTATTCACATTTACCGATGCAATCCTTTTTGGCAAGTGCTTAGCAAAGTACGGAATTAGGCCATTTTAAGTGAAAATTTAAGTTTTGGAAATAAAATTTCACAAAAAAAATTGAAAATCAATAAAAAAGTAAAAAATACAAAAGCAAAAAAAAAATCATCCTGCTGGATTTGAACTGTGCGTTTGATTTTTCAATTCATGGAAGTTCTTTTGGAAACGGTTCTGTAAATTACGATAATTTTAAAATATTTTTGTTGATTTAAAGTGGTATAAGTTCGATCCTTGGTGTCCGTCCGCGTTCCGTGATTTTTGTTCGCCTATGATTCAGAGTCGCAATATATTAAACGATTTTGATAAAAATTTGTATTTGGCTTTTATTGATACGAGAACGAAACGGCTAATTGAATTTGGAAAAAATCGGATCAAATTTAGATAATGAGCCCCATATATATGTAACGCCCGAATGGTTCATAAATTGGGTCAGATCGGTTCATTTACTAACCGCATCGCGTCAAATTTTGCAAACAAAGAATCCAAATATACCACCGCTTTAAGTGTGCCAAATTTAAATCGAAATCGGATTAGAAAGAATATTAGCTTCGCCATATATATTATCGCCCGATTTTTTCTTAATAAATTTTTCAAACAAAATAGCCTTTCATTTGTATGCTTTTGCATCATTCGCCACAAGCTTTAATAAAAATTTGTCAAGAAGAATTATGTAATGCTTATCTGCATTTACTGATTTACTTTTGGATTTTGAAGCGTAAAATCGGAATTTATACCCACCTTTAGTTACCAGTTTGTATCTGAGCTACATATTTTCCGATTTCCAAATTAGCAAAGTGGAAATTTTGGACCTAACGTTTCAAAAATTTTGTAGATGTTTGTCACCATCGTTCCCAGGGATCACAATGAGGGATCTCGAAAAGTATATATATGGCCAAAGTCGATTTTTCAATACAGGTCTATATTGCTTTCTGTTTAGATACACAAATAACTAGACTGACCAAAAGTCGTTTTGGGGATCCCTAGATACTCTTCTATGCTACATATTATTGATTTAAACAAATATTATTTTTATTTCCTTTTTTGTTTTTTGACTAATAACACATCTCTTTTTCTCTACATATTGAAAATAGGTTTAAAACAATGTATCTATTGATAGATAATAAATAGTAATAAATATAATAATGTTAAAATTTTCTTAATGTAATTAAATATCGTAAACAATAAACGAATACAAAGACAGCAATTTGTTTCTGAGAAAATTGTTGCCAGCAGTAGAAACTCGACTGAGATCGCCACAAAAACGGGTTAACAATCCAGAAAGTAAATGTTATGGAACCTTTGGTTTTAATGTGGCTTCTTGAAGACCCAAACCAAACCACCACGTTCGACGAGCCAAGTGAACTAAAATCATCTTGTAGTATTTCTCCCAACCACATCGATAAGTAACATTTCAAATAATCATAATGACCTGGGTACACAATCAATGCAAATCCTCACAAACCGCAAATACTGAAAATAATTTTTGGCCCACTGTTTCGTCTTTCCGCTGTACTACGTGAAAAATGTTTTGCCACCAGATGGGGACATAGAAGAGCTGTATCGCTTTCGGACTAGTTCACCGTAGGGAGTGCGGATACATTGGCGTGAAACATTTGTTGTAAATGCGAGGATGCATGCGTTCCAGTTCTTCACCCATCTGAAGTAAAAGTGGAAAATTATTTAATAATTTTTCTCGCAATACATAAGAGATGACATTTTGCAACCAACACTATTCTAATGCGCAGAAAAACTTCATACACCACTTCCGAAATGTTCCAAAAATGCCTACGCTATTCTTTTATATGACTTTGCGAATTTAGAACGCCCGCTCTTCTTAGCCTTAGCTCGTTATATATTGGCCACAATAGACATTTCCCCAGAAAAAGAAAAACCTGGAGCAACATTGTTAAGGTGTTTATAAACATTAGAAATTTATTGAATAAATACCTTTACTCTAATAATAAATTAAATAAGAAAGATTTCATATACTGAAAAAAAATATTTACGTGATATTAGAGAACTTACGCAAACTAAATTTTGTGGATCGGCAATTATATAAATATTAAGGTGAAAATTTATGTTAAACAATGAAATTTAATTAAAATAAAGTTTATAATCTTTGTCTTGCAAAAATTTTTTAATTCAATTTAGCGACAGAAGTTTTGAAATTTGAGGTTCCCCTGCTTACAAGGTCGCCATGTCTTTGAACTAAAGAAATTTTCGCGATGAAGTAAACATAGAACACATTATTTGATGTGAAAAATGTCCCTTAAATTAACTTGAAATTATAAATCGCTCAAATATAGGTAAGACTTTTTATTGAGGAATAGTCATCTTTGGTTAAATTTTTTTTTTGGAAATAAGAAAAACCTTTATTATTTGAGAGTAATCCATTACATTTGGTTTTTTACACTCGCGTATTGTGTTGACTCGTGAATAGCCTATATAATGATACGCGCGATAAAGAGAATGAAAATTCGATAAATTGAGCTCCTGTATTCTAATTTTAAGTTTCATTGCATGTCGTAAGATTTAAAGCCAGATAAGCTCGCTAAAAAATGGTCTTTATTTTAAAGAAGCCGCATCTTTGGGCTCGAAATTCAATACAAAAATCCTTAAGGAGATAGCGAAATCTTTGGATCACGAGTTAAATTTTTTTGTAATGTATTAACGATTTTTTAAATATTTTAATAGAAATTAACTTTAATTATGTATCATTGAGATTTATTGAATAAATTCTTTAAATAAATCAAAAATGCTGTCCTTTACCTTTAAGAAAAAAGTTGGTTACCTCAGAGACAGTGTGACTTAAAGAAGAGGACAAAAATTCCAAATATTTGTGTTCTAAATTTAAACAAAAAATTTTTACGATTCTGTTAATTTAAAATTTCTTTATTTTAAAAAATTTGTATAATTATTATATTAAGTATAAATTAATATTATATAAATTGGAGTGTCCGCTAACGTAGGAGCCAGTAACCTTTCAGTATTTAGGTAAATATTTTTGCAGTTAAAGAAAGGGTTTGGATGATGATGCTTCGTATAGTCGTGCTCCCAGACTTTTTTAATTCTCAATTTGTTTAAAATCAAATCTAAACATTTGCACAAAGGTCATGTATTTGAAAATGTACCTCATATTAGTATATACTCTCACACAGAAAAAAAATATTGTCAGCGAGGCCAAGTTTCATTGTCCATAAAATAAAGACTCTGTTATTCGGAATAAGTTTTTTTTCCTAGTCAAAAAGTCGCGAAAACTTTTCAATGAAGTCGTTTTGGCTTAATAATTAAGTGATTCACTTAATAATGGGTATATTTACATGAGACCATTTTGTTTACTAAAGTCATACTTTTTTTATCAATAACGATGCTCTGTGAATGAATAATATGTAAATAAATCAATAATTGTGAAAAATCTTCAAAATTAAGAAATTGTCTTTAAATTTTTTTTGTGTGTTTGCAAACAAACAAAAAAAGCAAAAAAAATAAAAAGTATTTAAACACTTTATATTTTAAAGACAGACTTTTACTTGAAACGTAAGCAAATTTCTATCAGAGTCGAGGTCCGAATTTTGGATATTGCAGTTTTTCGTAATACGTTTAAAGACTTCTGAAAGCAAATGAAAAAAAAGAAAGCAGAAAAAACCAATAAAGTTCACATTGTGTTTTGCTATTCAAGTACGGGCGAGAACTCAAAATTTTTAAGAAGAGGAATTGGTTATCTGTTAAAATGATGCCGCTTAACTCTGGAAATATTTCAGCTTCTTTGCGGCTCGGGAACCCCAATAGTAAGCATTCGATTAGCGTAGAAGCAAGACAAAAAATCTTTGGGAATCCGGGCATGGTTTGTTTTCCAGTGGCTTAGAGTACGGTATTCATACTACTATTCATACAATGAAAATGTGGGAAGTGTGAGACTAAGTGTTTTGGCCTGAAAAAACATTCTCTCTGGGGGGTTTCTTTTGAGTGTAGAAGTAAAGACCAATTTATAAATTATTTTGCGTAAATATAAATCATATATGTTATATGATCCAACAATTTTTAGATTTGAAATCGCAATTTATGTAAAGTAAAGGAACACATCTATTGTATAAGTTGAAATCACCATTAACTCACCATAGTCTTTTGCTAATATTTCACCACATGTATTCTTAGCAAATACACCAACCATTTGTATTAATGCTATGGGTTGAGTACATATATGGTTTTTATACAACCGATGACAGTAATTCCCATATGTTTTTTTCTTTTAAGTGCGGTATAAATGCTTAAGATTACGTCGCAACATCGTGTTGTTTGAAAGGAGAGCCAGTTAGCACTCCCCTCGACAAGGATGGAATCACATTTAGACCGGAATGGGCCACAGACAAAAGTTCCGGTCGCCAATTTTTTTTATTAAGCATTATAAGTTGATATGTATATAATAATATGCAATTTTTTGTCAATAGTAAAACTAAATTTTATTTATAATAGAATGGGTTTAATAATGTTGTACTCGCTAATTTATGGTGCGTGTCATCCAAAAGATGAGAAAACATGAAAAATGTAAGAAAAATGATTTTTTTATTTTAAATTTATATGAAGACAAGTCATTAGTAAAAATAGTTTATTTTTCGTGGTAAATGAATTGAATTCGTTTAGAACCAGTGGAATATGTTCGCTTTACTA